>OY986040.1:14229203-14494517 GCA_963920215.1 Nineta flava | reverse complement strand
AGGCCAGCTTGCGGACTTTGGGCCAAAAAAGTAGCATTCTTTTCAAAATTTTATAGTTGATTGTGCTTAATTCATTCGGTTTTTCATGTTTTTTCTGATAATTTTTGCTCTGATTGTCAGAAGCGTACTACCCTTAAGTGAATATTTTTTTTTATATCGATACATAAATATAATATAATATGTGGTTTGTTTATATTTTTTTATATGGATTCAAGAATGAATCGTGCAAGTTTATGCCCAACGATCGATATGAACTGATAAAATTATATAGAAAAATATATTTCTCGTTGAAAAGTTGGTTTATTTCCGGGAGACCTACAATTTGTAATAAGGATTTCTTATCTAGTTATTCTAAATATTGAAAAGACAAATTTTTTAAGAGAAGATTACTTTTTACGTTTATCTTCAAAACTAATCAATCAAAATTTCATCATGTACACTTGGCCACAAAAGTTGATGTCATAAAATTTTAAAAACTGACATCAACTTGTGTGGGTCATAGTACAGTATGTAATAAGTTTGAGAGAGATACAACATATATATTAGTAAAGGATAAGAGATAGACATACACATATTATGTACAGTTTTTAATTGAAATAACAAACATAATATATTTCTCGATTGGTCTCCTTGGCTTTTGATACTAGTAACCCGGCTTGTTTCGGCATTCTCGTTTCTCGCGACTATACCACTTAAAAACAATGTCAACATAAGTGATGCGATTTGGTGGATATCAAGATACTATCCAAACTCTCGGAAGATCAAGCATACAAAATGTTCACCCGTAAATATGAGAACCGATCGAGAAGTCTTCGGGGCTATTTTGAAGGATATGCCGCAAACCATTTTTGACAACAACTATACGGATTTTGTTGAATTCTAGATAGACAGATAGATTGTAGCGGCTATCCTGGACGGGGCACACTTTGACCATAAGGTCCATTGTGATGCCTAAAGATGTAAGGATGTGAGTGGAGTGGGAGGAATTTTGTGTGTAGACTTCGAATTGGTATGTTATTTTTGATAGGAACTATGCCGATATTCATATGGAGTTCGTGTAGGAAACTGCAGAAAACCTTCACAAGCATAGCCGGTTACTTCGTTCTTGTCCATACGCCGACAGTATAGTCAAACAACCGCCCCGCTTTATTTTTTAATAATTGACAAAACTGCCGATGTCGGGATTCGAATCCATAACCTCCCAGTTCCAAGTAGACAGAGCGCGTTAGAACTCTCGGCTACTTAGACTGTCCTAGTTGTAAGATTCAAGTCTATTAATCTTTAATCAGAATTCAAATGAATAAATTTTATTTTAAAATTTGACCTCGTTATATATTAAATTATATGTTTATACAAAACCTCTTACACTTGGGTAAATCTAATTAGAAATTTGAATGTAAGTACAATATATAAAATCTGTCTGCATTGAAGACTGAAGATTGCAAAGATCGTGTAACTTGACCTCTTAATAGTTTCATATATGTCAATTAGATTGACCTGAAATTATTCTAATAAATTTTTGTTTACAGATTATGTTGCTACAAAAAATTTATAAAGTGTAATTGGATTTTATATAAAAATTAATTATAATCAACACTCTCGACTGTATATTGATTGATTAATGATGATGAATCTTATTTATCAAAACATAAGAAAATGTGATGATAAATTACGAGAAAAAAATAGAATTCATTCATTTTATTATGATTTCTTGAAATCAATCATCTTTTACATAATTCCGTATCAAATAGAAGTAAATTCTTAAGTTTTTTAAAATGGGTATAATTTTTAACTTGAAAGATTTACTGTGACATTCCGTTCTCTATTAGGATTTCCAGATTAGGTCCAACTTCACTTGGTAACGGAAAATTTCTACCAAAGAAGTTCGGGATCGTCCTCGGGGGGACAGCCTCGTAGTTTCTACATACTTCGTTATTTTCGCCACCTCATCTCAAAAGCAACAGAGTATCATTATCGGCCTTGTCGATCTTTTTCAGACGATACCTCCGTGATCAGTGTCCAGGCAGAAGCTTCGTTATGATCTTAATGTTTGGTTTGCTAACTGGCTAAATCGTCTTAGCCCTCCTTGATGAGTAGTTTATATATTATAAACTATGAGTAGTTTATAGTGCTTAGCATGTCTCTGTCTGGAGTTAAGGTCCAGAACTGAACCATGTAATTGCCCATCCAACACGTTAGTGCGTCCTTGAACTAGTCACTTCAAAAAAGAGTTCCGATCTTTAGAATGGTGTTTCTGCAGTCGTATTTGCTAAACGATCAGCGTTCAGCGGCCTTCAAACAGTCCCAAAAAATCCTTGTCATAAAAGTATATGTAAAAAATGTTTGCAGGGTCACTTGGATGTCTGGCATTATGTATGATTTTGACGCTTTTGTATTTTATAGAGGCAATTTTTAGGCCACGAAAATTTGGAGTATCGATTAAATATACTAATTCTTCTTCTTATTCCTCGTTTTATCCCACAGAACTATGTCTATTTAAATCCTAACTGTCTATAAATACGAAAAGTTTCATGAAAGGTTGATACTCTGGCAAATGAAGCCAGAAATTGTTCAAATTATATAAGGAAGGTGCAGTTCCAAGATGTTACTGCTAATATAAAAAATATACTGAATAATTCCTGGCAGAAACCATCCTTGGATAACTCCTTGGATAATTTGAGATATATAAAACCTACGATTATTGGAAAACCAACGAACACATCCTTCTCCAGAATGGAACAAACAGTGCTGACTAGACTGCGTATGGGTCAGACAAGGATGACTTAACAATATATATATATGCTTAATAAAGAAATAAAAGACAATATCTGTGAAACTTTTAACACACCACCAAGTGTAGCACATCTGTATAATCAGTGTTCCCAAGTTTTGCCTTTGTTGAGAGAAGGTGGTGAACCAGATTGTGAACTCAGACATTTGTTGCATCTTAACGGTGTTTTTCAAGTTCATAAACTATATTTAACCTGTTCCTTCATTATTTAATTTATTAATATATTTTAGATACTAAAATTATTCTTAATTTGTAAAACTTTCATGGAACGCTATAAATTTTAAATTATCATAAAGTTCAATATGAAACAATATTTAGAACAACTCCTTGTTTATAATCATATTCATATTAAAATCTGCGAAACGTTGCGTAAAATAATAATTTGTTATTATTAACCCGACTTCAAAAAGGAAGATGGTTCTCAATTCGTCTGTTTTTTTTTTTTTTTTTTTTAAATCATATGTGGGTTTTTAATCATATAATTGCATATTCTTGTGCCAATTTTAGTCACAAGCAAAAAATTTCACCTAAGCAAAAAATTTTTAAATATACATGTACAATTGTTATTTTTGGAGGCGGTGTCCAAACGTTATGTGAATTTCTCTATACTGACACCGACTCCAAAAATAACAATAATTGTACATATATATTTAAAAATTTTTGCTTTGGTGAACTAAAATTGGCACAAGAATATGCAATTATTTTTTTACTTTTTAGTGCATTTTTTGTTATAGAATATTTGATTTTTGAAGTCGGGCTTCCATTTTGTCAAAATAGGTTTTATTTTAATACCTGATCCACTGTCCTCGACGGAACATCAAATTTAATATTTAGAACCTTTGCAATATCATCATCACATTAGATATATATAATATGTAAAATTCAACAAAATATTGTATTATTACATAACATATGAAGAATATTTACAGAACAAAAGTCAGTCAGTTCATAAGTATAAAATTATTTTTAAGAAGAAGAGAATATTATGATTAAAATATCCAATTTTACTTGAAAATTATATTTTATTATCTTTTTTATATATATATATATTCTTTTATATTATTATAATATATTGTACATATTACTTACAGATTACATATGAACAAACATACATAATGCATTACATACAAAATCATATGATCATTTCCTTGTATTCTATTGAATACACTGGCCACTAACGAAAGTCAAACACCAAAACAATATCCACAATAAAGTTTATCATTTTTTGACGTAAACTATTTTAATAAACACAAAAGTTTATCTGTCCTTGCGTTTTATTACGTTCCCTACTAGCATATACTTTAGTTTTGTTAAATATGCCTTTAAGGTTGTTAGGGAGGTATGTTCGTAGCATTTTGCTACGAAACAAACGAGAATGTTCCGTAAGCTAAAGCTAGCTACTGTTAAATTTACAAAGCCGATTTACTAAGCCGTTTAAAACTTATTGCAATTTTAATAAACTGTAATTTTACATGTGTGTTTTTAGGGCGATTTTTTCCCTCAATAGGTTACAAGCACGGATCCAAGGGGGTGGTATGGGGGTCATAACCCCCCCCCCAACCAAATATAATTTCTTTTTTAATTATAATTTTTTATTGCTTCTTACTCAAATTTTACATTGAGGTAAGTAAATGGTGGGAATGAAATCGAGAGTGTTAAGTAATTTATCACTACTGAAAAAATGTTATTCTTTAATCAATCTTTATCAATTCATGAGTAACAAATATTTTCCAATTGGTTATTGATAATCATGGTTGATTTGGTATAAGTTTAATTAATCATTCAAAATAATTTTCAATGATTTGTTTTTTAAATTCAAATTAAATAATAAGAATAACTATCTGAAGAAAATTAATTCAATTATCAATTGAATAAAAATATCTTTAGCAATTATTCGAATATGGATATCTTAAAATTCTTTATAAACCTTTGTTTTCATCATATTTATTTACTAGATTAAATTCATTTCAATTACCATTTAAAAAGCTACAAAACGTCCCAAATTTGCCATTTATATAATTTGAACTCTATGCAAACAATTTTGCACAATTTTATTAATATTCACTTGACGGTTGTTGAGAACAAAAATTATAAACAGAAACAATGATTCATTTAAGTTAAAGATTCATTCACTGCCAACAGTTAGTTAAATTTTTTTCGTATTATTTGTTATTTCTTGTTTAATACAACAATACTGGTAAAATTTACTATTTTATTTTAAATTATTTATATATATATATATTTGTTAGTATTTCTAATTTTTTTTTTGGACTTTTGTCTGTGATTGTATCTCCCTAACATCCTTAAAAGCAAACAATTAATTTAATTTATAAATTTTTTCCAAATCTTCCACCAAATTTGTACTAAAAATTAATTACATATTTTATCAATGCTTCCAGCAAATTTGTATTTTGTACCGTTCGAATTTTGTCATGCGTTCGTATAGATGTTTCCCTATTATTTTATTGTCTCTGAATTGCATACAATTGCTAACTTTTCGATAATTAGAAATGGATGCAAAGTGATTTGTAAATTTTTTTTAAAAAGATGCAATATATCAAGCTAATAAAGAGTATCTTTGTTTGAAGGTCAGTTATAGATTTTGTAATATTTAAATTTATTTAATTAATATTAATATTAATTAAGTCGTTTTGAAAGAAATAGTGTAACATTTATTAATACCTATTTTCTAAACCAATCAGTGTACAAAAATAAATAGTAAAATATATTTTAAATATAATAAATTCATATTTAATATTTTATTAAAATTATAGAGATCGTTCAATAATATCCCTCATCAATATTAGTTTTCACCTGACAAAGAGATGCGATATTTTACAGAATAAAGATTGGTGTTGAAACAACAAATCTTTTATAATACTTTAAATCCAAAAAAATATACATTTTTTAAATAAAATAATTTGACATTTAATTATTTTTGTATTTTTGTCGAAATTCAATTGTTTCATGTTAATTTTATATTTATCTACGCTTTTAAATCACACGTAATTATATATTATATATATTTTTGTTTTCGAATAGTGTGCCGTTAAAAAAAACAGTTCTAAAATTATAATTTAGCTAAAGTTATATAATATCCAAATTGTGTAATATTTTGAAGGAAAATCATGTATGGTATCATAGAGTAAATAATCTAAAAATTAACAGAATAAGTATCCCAATCTTTTTTACATAAACTACAATCCCATAATAATTAATAATATTTCAGCACATTTCGTCATAAATAAATTCGCTATACTAATATAATAAAACCGGTGTCCAAAAGTTATGTGAATTTCTCTATGCTGGCACCGACTCCAAAAATAACAATAATTGTACATATATATTTAAAAATTTTTGCTTAGGTGAACTAAAACAAGAATATGCAATTATTTTTTTACTTTTTAGTGCATTTTTTGTTAAAGAATATTTGATTTTTGAAGTCGGGTTTTCATTTTGTCAAGATAGGTTTTATTTCTCGCTTTTTAGTGACTTTGAAATTCTATAACTTATTTTATTTGTCTAAATATGGGTAGACCAACTAAACGAACTACTAACTTTCTTATTTTCCCATTATGAATGAGTATACCCTTTCAAAAAAAAAAAAATTTCGCAGAAATCGGTTATCACATATAAAATGAGGATTTTCCTCGATTTCCGGGGGATCCCCTCATCAGAATGCGATTTGGTGCCAATGGGACCAATGGGAAACCAAACCCTTTAAAACAAAAAAAAGAATTCAAAATCGGTTCATAAATGACGGAGTTCTGAGGTGACATACATTAAAAAAAAAATTAAAATAAAATACAGACGAATTGAGAAAGGGTTAATAAAGATGATGAGTTTTTTTGTTTGTTTGTTGGTTTAAACGCGCTAATGTATAATGTCGAGGTGATTCTATAAGTGTGGCCTTTTTTGTCGATTTTTGTACTGAACGTAAAACTATATGAACTCTGAAAACTATAGCATCCCAAGATACCATAGCATGTTGGTAGCTCAAATGGTAGAGCACAAATGATAAAACATTTAAATTGTTATACAATTATTGAATCTAATTAAAAAAATTTTTATGTTTATTTCACAATAAATAATAGCAAAAATAGAAACATATTTTACAAACAGTTAAATATTTTAATGATTATTGATTGAAATACATTTTTATGAAAACATATTTTGTATCGGTTTAAACTTAAAATTTAACAAGCAGTAAGAACATTTACTGACGTTAATATTAAAAAAAAAAAAAGTTATCTAATTGTGTAAACAAACATTCATATAGTTTGATCTACAAGATGTTTAAGGGACGTTGTTGCAGATTAAATCTATCGTCGACTACTTTTCTGTCCATTTAATACCGTTTTATTTCAAAGTCTGTTTTATATCAGAGTCCCCGATTGATATACTTTTCTACTTTATAGAATTGCATCATTGGTTGTACTAAGGATCACAAAAGTAGCGCTCATATTTTAAATTTTTTAGTTGATTTGTACCTTCATTCGGTTTTCGAAAAAATTCCTTGGATAAAAAAGTTGTTAGTTATAAATACAGATAGATATATAGACATATATTGGGGTTTAAAAAGTATTGCACTTCGACCTTATGGTCCATTGTGCTCCCCCTTCTACTTCAGTCTGACAAGATTCGCTTCTTCCATATATTCGCAATGGCCAGAAGCTTGCTTATCAGGTCTGCCTGAAGGTCTATATATTCGGGGTGAGATGCACCGAATATCTTGTATCTCCTGTAACCTAGAGATTCGAAGTCAAAGGTAATGTGGCTGGATGTTTCTTCCTCCTCGCCACATAATCTTCCCACAATAGACCCGTTATGGAGTCCCATTGTATGCAGATGCTTCCGCAGGGTATAATGCCCGGTAATGAGTCAGGAAACTTTCCGCAATTCATCCTGTTCAGCTTCAGTGCATCGAGAGATAGCCTCTTGGTTGCACTCCGTAGCAGTATTTTGCCGAGCTTTTGTTGCGGTACATTTTCCCAGTGATCACGGTGTTTAGCATTTTACCACTCGTTGATCACCTGTTTACATGCAGTCCTTGGAATTCCAAAAATAGGCTCTAAGCCTCTGGAGGGTATTCCGACTCCCTTCTTTGCTAAGGTATCTGCTTTTTCGTTTCCTTAGAAACCACTGTGACCCGGCACCCAGATCAACTGTTCCGTTTTGCCAGCTCCAGCAATTCCTTTAGATAATCTTTGACTACCCTTGAGGTGACCTCAGTTCCAGACATGGCTTTTATAGCAGCTTGACTGTCCGAGAGATTACATACGTTCAGGTTTATGTAGCCTCTATGTAGGTTTTCACGGACGCAAGGCAGTATGGAGTAGACTTCTATGCTAGCGACCCGACCCGGAGTGACACGGGTGCAATTTAGATTTCATTAGGATGTGTTATACATATAAATCTTCAGAAAAAAATGATCTACATGATGGTGAAAACCATTTCAAAATCCGTTGTGTGGTTTAGAAGGGGTTAGCGAATAAAAAGACAGACAGACGCAGAGAGCGACTTCCTGTTATACTATGTATATAGATATAATATTTCAAATTTTGCCCCTATTCCTAGAACATTTGTTTGTATTTCATAAATACGTATTTCGACTACAATGTAGTCATCATCAGTGACACAGGCACCAAATTAGCAACAAGCAACATATCTCTGAATCCATATCCCAGAGATAGTTACGATTAGCTAATTCATACTGATGATGACTACATTGTAGTCGAAATACGTATTTATAAAATACAAACAAATGTTCTAGGAATAGGGGCAAAATTTGAAATATAATTTCAAAAAACCTAGAGTTCTCTTTGATTATTTTAATAATCTTTATTCTAATAATCTTTATATATAGATATACAAAAACCGTAATTTTTGATAGGCCATATTGTACATTTTATGAAACTAAATTCAGTTACATACTGTAATCCATTAAATTCATATTTATATTAAATGAATTATAAATTGAAATCACTCACAATAAATATTTAATAATTATTTATTAAATATGTTAGGTACTTACTTAGTAGGTACTAAATAATATATGCATAAATATATTTTTATTAATAATATTTACTTATTCAGATCTATAATAAGCAGTTTTCAAATTATCAATTTTGCAACAATATATATATATATATATATATGTTATATTTGTGCACAAATCAATAAAATCTACTGTTGTTAAAAATTTTTCGAAATTAGTCTTGCATATATCACAATCAATCAATATTCAATATATTAAAAATCAGATACCTACTTTATTAACTACATTTTTGTTTTTGTTTTGCATTTAGACAAATTAAATGTTTTCTAATTTCACTTAATAATTGTTTAAAAACGATACTTAAAAAAATTATTAAAAATATTTTGAATTAAAATTTAGATAGTTCACTCGTAAACTGATTTTTCTTGAGAATTTGATGAAATTGAAATATGCAATAAAATCAGTTTCTTTCAAAAACAAATATCTTAAACAGCTGAACTTAACAAATTAATATACAGCCCGTATTTTAAAATACACCCAATCTGCAAACAATGCATAGTATATCTATCGTTGTCTATATGTGGTGTACTATGATATGGTTTACTTTGTTACTCTTAAACTGTATTTAAATCAGTATTGTATAACATATAACTATTATACTTATCACTCTCTAAATACAATCATTTATATATAGTTGCATCTTACTCGTGCATGTATACATCGTCGTTATTATCCGTCGTCCATCATGTGTGTGTGTCTACATGTATATGTAACAAAGACACAATATCATAGTCACTACATATAGGCAGCGATAGACACATTATACATTATATCCAGATTGGGTGTATTTTAAAATTTAAGGGTGTGTATGTGCCCTAGCTTTAAATCGCAACTTTGCCTACTTAGGTTTCGGATATAATGTTTTATAACCATTTTAAGCAAGAGCCGAATAATTTCGTGTAATAACAACAACTTCAAATAAAACATGTATTTACATATTTATCACTAGAACAATTATTAGATTTAACCCACATAATTAGATGCATACGAAAGTATTTGTATACACAAATTAAGAAAACAAATCATGAATTTAGATAATGGGCCAGTTCCAAATTCTGATTTAATAAAAATAAACCATTTTCAAAATTAATATCTGAATGTCAAGGTTAGCAGCATATGGTCAGAAAAGGATTAACGCCAATCAATGCAGTGGGTTGGGTTCATCACACACTTAATCTTTTAATTGGTCAGTTAAGTCAAGTAATCCCTTAACTTTTTTTAAAAAGTACATGCATCAAATTAGCAACGAGTAACATATTTTTGACTCCATATCCCAGAGATAGTTACGATTAGCTTATTCATACTGATGATGACTACCTTGTAGTCGAAATACGTATTTATAAAATACAAATAATTGTTCTAGGAATTGGGCAAAATTTAAAATATAAATTGAAAAAAACCTAGAATTCTGTTCGAAAATTTTAATAATCTTTATATTAATATCTATCACTGTTTCCTGCATTGTTTTATACCTTTGTAAGTGAAAAAAACCGCATCAGGGTTGTGCTCGTAATATTTTAGGATTGCGAAATTAATATTCTTAACTATTAAGATTAGGTAAATTAGATTAAATTTAAAAAAAACGGATATATAATTTATTATTATTTCAAAATTTTTCACTTCTTTTTCGTGTAATTGTTTTTTATTCATATTTTGAAGAGACATCAAAATATTCAATTGTGAAGTGTTTTAATAATAATTAAACGTCATTTAAAGGATGATCATGATTTGTGGCGTACAAAATTCTTACTTAACTTTTTAAAATTACATTCATAAATTTTAACCCACACACATAAATGAATTGATGGCGCACGGATGCCTCATAATATTTTGATGTAGTAACTTAAAAGTAATTCAAATCAAAGATTGTTTTTTTTTAAAAAAGCACATTAAGGAAGTTCATGCATGAGACTTGATGGTAGATAAAAAAATTTTTTTAGTGAATTGAACAGCTCAATTATGTAGTTATTTTCCCTTAAAAATTTAAAACATGTTGACGATCATTTCAAAGAGTAATTATTGATTAAAAATCAAATTTTTAACACAGCGTCTTATGGAAAACATAATTTTTTTGTACTTTAAATTATAATAACTATATAATTAAGGTAGACACTATAATAAATATTGTTTATAAATATTCTTTGAAATATGTAGTTTATATAATTGCATTCAAAAAAATGGCGTTGACGAACGTTTGAATTAATTATTTAATATAATTAAAACTGTTTTGTTAGGTTTGTTTATGCCACCATATTTTGAAAACTGGCGACAGCGCACAGTAAAAAAATATATATATATACATATATATGAAGTCAAATCAATTTCTAATTTAAATTTACTGAGATTTTACATTTAAAATATTTAGGACTTTACAACTTTTTTTAAATCCTAAATAAATTTTATTAAAGATAGTACTCATTTGACTCTAGCGTAGCAAATGAACGTCCTTAATAAAATTCTACTAACTGACTGACAAGACATGTATACACTCTGTCCGTCTGTGAACACGAGCGATAACGAGCTGAAAATTTTTTGTGCGTTCTAGAGAAAAATATTAAGGTCAAGTTCGTTAATGGGCAAAATCGGAACGTGTTTCCCCTCGCCAGGGGGGAAAATTTAGAAAAGATAGAAAATAAATTTATTGACAAAAAATCTTCTTCTCTAAAAAATAAACAACTTTTGTTTGAAATTTTTTTCATAAACTCAATAGTTTTCTCATAATTTGTCCTCAAAGTTGAAAATGAGACAATTGATAGGCGAATGAAGGCATTTATGTTAACATGTATATAACATTCATACATACTATTTGTATACCCAGTATAAAAATAGTATGAAAAACAGTAACGCTTAAAATTATTGATCGCAGGCATAAATGTTTGGCATAAGTGTTCATAAAATGTCCTAATTCGGTCGTTTCCACATGCCCGGTCCGTTCGTGAACACGATAACTTAAAAACAAAAAGAGATAACGAGCTGAAATTTTGTGTGTGTGTTCTAGAACTAAAAATTAATATCAAGTTTGTGAATGGGCAAAATCGGACCATGTTTGGGCAAATTGGGCATTACTGCACAACTTTGAAACCATAAGAGATAGAACAAATATGGAAAGACAAAAATTGTTCCTTTTTTAAAAATAAACAACTTTTACTTGAAACTTTTTTATATAAATTCAGTATATACCGAGTATTTAAACAATTAACTCAGTTAGTTATAATTAGTTATTATCACTTGTTTTATTTTTATCTGCAGACTTGTGTAGAAGTAAACTAAAAATATACAGAATATTTTATCAACTGGCTCAGTTAGTTGTTACATTTCTTGTCTAAAATATCACTTTCTGTCAGAACGATTCTATTTCATAAAGAAATTACACAGTCATGAATAATTAGCAAACATCCACCTACGATGTCGACTACAACATGAAACGTACTACACAAAAATTTATCAAACGATTCTATTTCATAAAGAAATTACACAGTCATGAATAATTAGCAAACATCCACCTACGATGTCGACTACAACATGAAACGTACTACACAAAAATTTATCAGAATTGTAAAATTAAACAATGTGGTGTGAAAATACAATTAATTTAAACAATTCTAATTAATGATGTAATTAACTAACAAGAAATATTTAGATTATTATAATAAGTAGCTGGTATATATATAATAATATACCTACCTAAGTAGGTACCTATAAACTTAATTGTATGTGTACTTCTTAAATAGTAATATATATTTAAATATACAGGGTGTCACCGATTACAATCCAGAAAATTAAATATACGATAGATCTCCCAGAAATAAGAAATGTCATATGTACTTGGATGTTTTCAAGCATAGTTTTCGAGATACAGGTTCTTAAAGTTAATTTAAAACTACTTTTATGATTTCGATTACACTTGGCAAGTTAGATAAATAGATAGATTGTACCCCTAAGGTCCATTGTGATGTCTAAGGATGTGAGGATGTGAGTGGTGTGGAAGGAATTTTGTGTATAGACTAGGAATTGGTAGGATATGCGGCTGCAGCCAACTATAATAGGAACTATGCCGATATTCATCTGGAGCTCGTGAAGGAAACTGCAGAAAACCTTCTCAAGCATAGCCGGTTACTTCGTTATTATCAATACGCGGACAGTTTAGTGAATTAACCGCCCCTTTTTTTTTCCTTAATAATTGACAAACTCCTGATGTCGGGATTCGTACCCGTAATCTTCCAGTTTTCAAGTAGGCATACTGCGCAGACATACTGCGCATTAGACCGCTCGGCTACTTGGACTGGTGATCAGGCACTTGGACTTGGCATGTTTATAGTAATAAGTGGCTTAATTTGATGTAATTCCAGGGGCGGCGCTGGTGTACTCCAACTCAATATTTTAAATACTAATTGAGTATTCCACTGCTTTTTCCCAAGTTTGAATAATTAAAAATACAATTTTTTTCTCTCATGCAGTTTCAGTTTATCTTGCTTTTCGAGAAACTGTGCATCCTGTATATATATTTGCGTATATATACATATACATACAAAAAAAACTATATATATATATATATATATATATATATATATATATATATATATATATATATATATATATATATATATATATATATATATATATATATATATATATATATGTATATAATATATATACCTATATTTATAGTTTTTTTAATCTATTATCTAATTTTTATTGTTTTTTAAATAAATTCATAAATACATTATTTAAAATAAAACAATATGTGGTGTGAATCGCTCAAGTGACCCCTATGTATATAAATTTGCATCCAGTGTTCGAAAAAAATGCTTAGAACAATTCGATTCTAAATCTTAATTTTCTTTCATATTTAGATACCTTTGCGTGCATTGCATATTTGCCTGAGTTACCATGGTAACCAACTAATATTAATTATTTATTAGGCAAAATAAACGTTTAGCTTAAATTCCAAAATACTGCCTAATTATTTATAGAGTAGGGTACTAATATATAATTATTTGTAAAGTAGGTTTTAGGTTTTTGCTTGGAATCTTCGTTCTTTACAAGCTAAATAATCACGTATGAGCTAAATAGTTTACCGAATTTGACCATAGAAAGGAACCATCATGAATGTCAAATCAAGTTAACTATTGTGTTACTTGTATTATTAGTTATTATAAGTGTTAGAACATTATAATAATAATTAGAATGCGGGGTACCGCAAATTGGTCCCTAGCGGGACCCATTTTCGCCGGGATTGCTCCCAGGATTGATGGATCCAAGGTTTCGGACCCAAACATTCTATCCTGACACCCTGTAGGTTTCTGCAGGTGCAAATAACATGTATGGAGGTTTCATCGCCCTCCATACAGGCCCAATAAGTGGGATTCTCAGAGATCCCCAAGTTATGAATGCTGATATGTATTATGGTGGTAGTTCAATCGACAGTGTCCTGACTGTATGATTATGAGAGTTGCAGAGGATTTACAATTAAACTGAAATTTGAAATGGTTTCTAACATGATTTGACAGATATCAATTGTTACGGAGATATGATAATCTGTATATAGAGGTAAACACAAGTGTTGAGTTATTCAGTTATTAATTTCACATAAACATATTGGGACAATGAGTTACAGTAGAAACATTGCCCAATTGATTTAGTTTATCACATTTATTTATATTTTGGATATAGGTTTCATTCTTATATTCATCCTTATGGTTTCGCCTTATAGATCAGATCCACAAGTCAAACTTGATGGGCATTTGAAGAAATTTTCAAAGCTGTTTCATAATTTTCTAATTTTCTTATGAAAAAAATTCATTAAAAATCGCATAAAATCAATTTCACACCTCGCCTAAAGGTCATTTAAGACTATACTGAGCAATAGTTTTAAAACAATGATATGCAGATATGAGATACGCACGATGAATTAAAAAGAAACAAATTACTCAATCAGTTTCATATTCTTTAAAAACACAAACATTTATTTGTTATAAATAATGCGTACAGATTAAAACTGAATAATTATTCAAATGAGATTCCAAATTTTATAAAAACTGGTAGTAACAAATGAGTACTATCTATAATTAAATTTGTTTAGTATTTTAAAAAAAGTTATAAAGTATATCAATAATCTTACAACGACTTATAACCTTTTTTTATATGTCCTTAATATTTTAAAAGTACTTATTTATTTATTTGACTTAATATGACAGATCTGACAATAAACTATGTTTTGTTATGACGTTCACAGTGTACATATGCATGTGTATATTTTTTTACGTTATGTCGTCAGTTTTCAAAATATGGTGGCAAAAACAAACCTAAAAAAAGAGTTTTAATTTTATTAAATAATTAATTCAAACGTTCGTCAACTCATTTTTTTGAATGCAAATATATAATCTGCATATTTCAAAGAATATTTATAAACATTATCTACTAGGGTGTCTACTTCAATAATAATAATATGTTCTCCATAAGATGCTGTGTTAAAAGTTTGATTTTTAATCGATAATTGCTCTTTGAAATGATATAATTGAGCTATTCAATTCACTTAACAAACTTTTTTTTATCGACTATCAAGCCTCATGCATGAACGTCCTTAAAAATTTTATTATACCTGTATTAATATTGGAAATATAATTTGAATCATTATTCTTCAAAATAACGCTCGTAACCATATATACATAGAAGAATACACATTCATTAGTGACGCTCTAATAATAGATAAAAATAAAAAAAATAATTATTAAATGGCTGATTGTAAATGCCTATGGCGCTTTAATTTGAAATTATTCCAGTATTTCATTAAACCCGAAAGATTAATATTTAATATTATAAACTATTCTAAATAGTCTTTGAACCAAGGCTACCTATGAAACCAAGGCTACCTATTGGATTTAAAGTTCTAGAGGGTAAAACTTTAGGTCGCTCGGAATGAAATGTAACGTACTTTCGTTATTTGAATGGACAAGGTCGTTTATGTACGGAGAAAAGTTAGTTACGGAGAAAAGAGAGCTTATAGGAAGGGGGAAACATAAATTTTAAAATATCTTTCTTAAATAGATGTGCCCAAAAAAAAGGAGATTTAGATACGTACTTTTCGGCATAGCCCTCACGTTCCTCATGGGTGAGGAATTAAGATACGCCCATTCAGCGCATTCTGGTGACCTGACCATCGACCCAAGCTTCTAATCGCTCCCTCAATGTGAGCCTCCAGAGGACCTTGCTCGCACCGGGCTGCATCTGAATCCTTACTATCTGCGGAGACTAGTATCCGAGCTGTACGGCGTAACTCACATATCATGTAGTTGACTACCGGAAATGCGTCATAACTTTGAGGAAGCTCAGCAAAACCAGCTATGAATACATTTAAAAAAACTATTTTTTTGATTTCCATATCTGAAATTTTCATGATTTATTTTCGAATATTAAAGAATTATTTTTATGGTAAAGGTTTGAGCTGTTTTTTGGGTAGGTAAATTTCAAAACTCCTGTAAGAAAGTTGGTGTAAAAACTATAGAAAGTTCATAAAGTTCATAATAAATTATTTTTCTGTTATTAATAATTTAATTTTTGATTAAAAAAGTTTCTGGACAAATTGTAATAAAGGCATTTTTTTATCGTTTAATCTTTACCAGAAGATTCTTGTTTTGAGATATTTTGCGACTAATATCTTACAATCTACACGTTTGAATCAATTTAAATTTAGATATTTTCTATATTAATTATTGAAGATATCCAATAATCATTAATTAATTTGTATCAATTCCTAAAATGACCTTTTTCCAACACATTTTTACAGTTGATTTGTGTCGAATTCTTTCGGTAAAATGTTTCGAATAAAAGTTATTCATTCGTAATAAAAATACTAACAACTTTTGTCATAAACACTTTTGTGAGAACCAAATGGATTCATCACAAAAATCAACTGTAAACGTTATTTAAAAAACGCGCCATTTTTTAGAGTGCTATCGATTCTAAAAGTGGCTGTTTTTTAAATAAAATTTACAGTTGATTTGTTGACAAATCTATTTGATTTTCGAAAAAAAATGGTTCAAATAAACATTCTTCGTATTTAAAAAATACTAGCAACTTTTGTCAGGAACAGTTTTGCGAAAACCACAAATATCAACTGCGCTACTTTTTAAGTCAATAATGCTATCGACTTCAAAAGTATTTCTTCTTTTTTTATAATTTAATGAATACATTCGGTTCTTGAAAAAATGTTTCGTTTAAAAGTTATTCGTAATAAAAATACAAATAACTTTTATTCTAACAATTTTTTCGAAATAAATTAAACCAACAGTTAAATCAAAAATACAAAACAACACTATTGGTGTCAATAGTACTATGAACCAAATAGTAATTTTAATTCGGTTTTTTGGGAAAATGTTTGGGAATAAAAGTTGTTAGTATATTTATAATGAACAATTTGTATTCGCAACAGTTTTCCCAAAAACCGAACGATTAAAACACAAAAAGACCATACAATTTTGAAAATAAGCGCACGATTTCTGTGGCCCATTGTACAAATGGCGTTAAAATTTGAGCTATCATTTCAAAATTTTATAATTGATTTGTGCCTTATTTATTCAGTTTCCGGAAAAATGTTTCGATTTAAAGTTGTTAGTACAAATCTATTATAAAATTTTGAAACGATATCTCGACTTTTAACACCATTTGTACATCGTTCTATTAGAGCAATTACCACCTGAATTAACAAAACATCTCAAAATTATAAGAATATCACGCATTAACACACAAAATTTGTCGCCGAAAACCGAAAAGAAAATCAAATAAACCACCCAAAATTCAATTAAATTAATACACGCACAAAAATTCAATCAGTCATCATTTTTGATTATTTAAAAAAAAAACAAAAATTGGTGCATTCTTACATTTATAGAAATAAAACTATATGAAAAAAAAATGCAGAAATTGAAAGTGAAATGTGATCTACTGACTGCTCTAGGTAGAGTATTCATCTCATGAACTGGCGATGATGCTGATGATCAGATGCATCCATCGTATGTACTTCTTCTTCTTCTTCCAAGTTGAATCATCATTATTATGTATTACCTATAGTATTACGGAGTCAGAGGTTGTTTACAGAATTCCCCATTCATGTTAGTGAAATAATCACACTAAAGAAGTTTTTAATATAATAATTCTCTTACCCATTCTGTATGAGAGATGATACATTTAATAAAGTGAAACAGAAAATATAATAATTAGCATCTTAAAAGCCATACTATTATACTTTTTTGTGTGTTGTATATGTTGAGAATTACAAGAATTACTTTTAGCATTACATAAATCACGAAAGAAACAAAAAATTTACCACTAAACTAAAAAAAATTTATGCTCTTTGTTTATCGAATTCAACACAACATCAAACAGCATCTCTGTATATTGGGGGAGAAAATATTATACGTTTTTTTTCTTCTGCTCTCAATGGCAGGGGAGATTTATTCCTTAGTTTGGGGGATACAAAATCTTTGGAGAAGATTTTTGTATAAATAGAGAAAAATTTGGTTTGGTCAAGTATTCAATTCAAAGTGTAGCTAATTCAATCAATAAATAAGCAAACAGTTCTTAAAAACGGTCTCAGTTCTGTTTTCTTTCCAAAGTTTTTCATTTTTAATATTTTACATTGTTTTGAAATTTTCGTGGTAAGTGTAGGAGTAAATTGTATAATATTGTGATTTTCTTTTGTGCATTTTGGAACAAGTAACATCAATTCAGTGTGTCGTGTCCGTCTGTCCGTCGATTTTCTAAAAGAAGATGGATTCGTTGTGATTATTGTAAATATACGCGTGTTTAAACAAAAACCAATAAGATATAATCGTCTAACAAATTATAATAATATAATTCTTTATTAAATGTTTCGAAAAATTTCGAGTAAAGCCGAAAAATACCCAAAAAATTTGTAAATAATAAAATTTTTTTGGAAGGCAGTTAACAGTGAATAGTTCAGAGGCTTCGAGGGGTCTTTAAAGTGTTCTCTGGGATACCAATGATGCAATTATTGCTGAAATTATCTTGTAGCAAAGATGATGGAAAAATATTGCACAAATTGGGTATATTTTCTGAAGCTTGTTTGTCTTGATCAAGCGAAAAACATATAGCATATTCTAAAGCTTGAGAATTTGCCAAGAAGACCCATATAAAGTCAACCAAAACCAAATGTCAAACGATTAATGTGTCTGCATTAACGAATCCTAACCTAATGTGGGACGTGTAAATTTTATTTCGAAAACAGCAACAGAAAAAATAATAAATTACAAAGTTGTTCCTAATAAAAATACTAACAAATTTTGTTCAAAACATTTTTTAAAAGGACGTAATTAAGAACTAATTAAGACTGCTCGGTAAGATAGATAAAAAAAAAGAGCCGTGTTGTTTTTTGTTATCTGTAAGAATTGTTTTATCTCAAGCTTTTAAGCATAAGACAATTTTTGGACGTTTTTGATCTCTTAATCCTAAGATGATAATTACCAAACGGTCCTCCATTTATTTATATCATTGACATTATTTAGTTTTTCTTATTTTTGAAGATGATTATGAATCATTTAATAAGTATTAAATAATATTGAATTATTGTGGTTTTTTAATTATAATAAATAAATAAAAATTATACACATAGTATTTATTAATTTATACTTAATAATAAAAAAAAGACGCCTTGTAAATTAATTTGAATTTGATTTTGTAGTCACATAAACAAGGACCTTTTTTTGTAATTTGCAATAATCTTCAAGAAGGATATATACTTCTTAATAAAGGATATATCTCCATATTTGCATTGTCTTTTTTCTCCAATGTAGGGCATTTTCTATGTAGGGGCGATATTTTCTATATACAAACATTTGTATAAATTCTTAAACATTTTAAGATCACATAGCATGGCAGTGCGTTGGGCCAAGTTTAAGCATAGATAGACTTCTACCCATACTATGTTTATAGTACGGTATAGATAGGAAGGTTTAGAGACGGTTGTTGAGCTTCTGTATCTCAGGATCAAATATACATGAAAAGTTATTGTTTGATTCAAAAATATTACGTATTTTTTTGTGAATTGATTTTGTAGATAATGAACAAAAATTTCCTAGTTTAATTAGTAAAATAGGAATTACAATTAAGCTTTTAGTTTGTTTGAAGGTTAGTATGATTTTAGTTAGTGAGTTTCAACGCAAATTTGAAATATGCGGACTCCTTGTCGTATTTTCACTAACTAAAATATTAAAGCTGAAGTGGGCTAAAAGTAAGCTACACGATATTCGAACTTTTTAAATTTAAATTTTTGAAGTTTTTGAAAATTTTCGATATACTAAGACCATTTTTTCGTAGAATCTTCCAAAATAATCAATAATTAATATTTAATAAATGATACTCCATGAATAACGATTTAAATTACTGAAACATTTCCTTTATGGCTAATCTTAATATCATCTTCGTGGCTTGAATGCTAATACAAATATATTGTGCTTTTATAAAACTGCGCGACTTTGATAATACCCGGGTAACTCGTTCCGCAAACTTAACATGATGTTAAGGCAAATGTGATTTAATTTCCATAAAAAATTCGATAAGCGTAAAAAATAAAGATAGCCATTTACTGTAACCAATTTTCTCCAAGCTTAGAATCTATAACTTAAATTTTTGTATTTTGTCGAAAAAGTATCACTCAATGCGGACCGTACTAATCATAACCTAATTGAAACGGAGCTGGATAAAGTATTCAAAAGTCGTAATCAAAAACAAACAAAGAAAAAGGGCGCAGTCGGGTGCGTAGATTTTTCGTGGAAACGTTCTGCACATAATACGAAGACGTATGGACTGTCTCTGGTCGCTATTAGCCGGATGGACAGCTATGGATAGCTATGACATCTATTTGCGACTTTTTGTAATTTCCTTCTCGGCTCTGACCTAGCTCTCGCATTCCTTAGGCGCTGGACTTTTAACGCTCATTGGATTCTTTTCGACGCGAGCTTTCCTCTGATATTTTTTTTTCTATAATTCCGAACATATTTACAAGTCATATAAAACGAAATCTTAAATGTTTTTGGAATTTTTAATTTAATTTCGGAATTTTTGGCGTTTTCAAGTCAAAAACAAATAACTGCTGCACGTCTCTATAGTTTATAAATAAGTATTTTTAAAAAAATCGACCAGTGATTTTAATTGCAACTTATCGAAACATAACGAAAAATCCAATTTTCTCTAAGACTCGAGTCTACACTATCAATACCTAGGTAGACAAAAAATTATAGTAGACTCTCTTCAGATATTCCTATCTGAATATCTTTTACGGAACCTTAATGCAGCTTAGAATTTTAGTTTCATACTTAAAAATAAAAGATTCATTTTCGTTTTTTGTTGTAAATTTTATAAGTAATAATTTTTTTATCAAACAATAATTTTATAATAATTACCTACAAAAAAATGATTTGATGAGAGAAGTTTAATAACTTCTTGTGATTCATATAATCGTATCAAAACAGTATCTAACCGTCAGTACCTATAACATTTATTATATCAATGTTAATTCATACAAGACACATTAACCTTCGCCATAGTTTCATAACATTTGTTTTGCTTTGTTTTTTTTAACTGATTTCAGAAAGTTAATATTATTTATCAATTTTGAAAATAATAATTTTATCATTGTTATTTTTGTTTTTCTTAATTAAGATTTTACGCTCCACAGAATTAAATTAATAATAATAAATAGTTGTTGCTAATTTTTTTTTGGACAGAAATACATTGCTTCTTCAATTTTAATAGTAAAAATAATTAACAACTTTACACCATATATAATCTTGAATCCGAATTTATATATTATATAATTGGTTGTATACTTAAAACTATTTCCGGTGTTAGAAATTATATTAGTTTGTTTGCTATTAAAAAAAACAATAGATTATTATTATTTGAAAAGCCCTTGCTTCGAATTTGAAGTCGTTTTATCATTTATAAATTTTTCAGCCACAAAACATTCTAGTTTTCAAAACTTTATTCATGCCTAGAAGAGTAATTTGTTAGCTCAACGAAAAACATTAGCAGATGATGTAATTTTAAGAGAAAAATCATATGTGGGGTCTCGATTCACTGTAGTTAAGGAATTATAAGCCTCTAAAAGGTTGAAACCAAAAAGATATAGCTAACGATTGTTATCCTTTTTTAAATAATTAATTTGATATTCGAAATCTGTCGCTTTTGACATCAAGAAATCTTTATTTAAAGCAAAATGAATGTTAAATATTTATCCATCTAAATTGATAAATATTGTATTATCTGAATTTCATTTTTTAATATTATATTAACAAATGTTTATTAAATAATTTAATCGAAATATTTTTTTTCTTTTTTTCAGCTATTGAGCACATATTACTTGCATAATGAAAGGCTTCACACTTATCACAGGTAAGATTCTTCTACATTTAAAATTTAAATAACATCCAACGTCGCTTTAAATTAAAATATGTCTGCCTATAAATTTCGAAAAAAGTAGATTAAACATAATCGAAGATCTTTATAAACTACTAAGAAACTTAAAACCGTTTCGTAATGTCACCACCGGGGGTGGAAAACAATTTTAGTATAGGTGTTCATAAAATGACCTAATGAGTTCATTTCCGCATGTCCATCTGTCTGTCTATCCGTTTGCGGACACGATAACTCAAAACAAAAAGAGATAACGAGCTGAAATTTTGTATGTGTGTTTTAGACCTAAAAAGTAAGGTCAAGTTTGTGAATGAACAATATTGGGCCAGCCTTCCTCTGCTCGGGCAGGAAATATCGATCTTTATAATTTAAGAATAAAAAAAGTTCCTTTTTATTAAATAAACAACTTTTGTTTCAAACATTTTCACAAATTCAGTATACACGAATATTTAAGCAATAAACTCAGTTAGTCGTTATTTTCCTTTCTTCAGTTAAAATTTTATTGTTTGTGACTCTCTTTCACGCAAATCTCGATGGATATTTTCCGTAACTAAGTTAAATATTTATTGAGAATAACAAGAGTTTTTTTAAATGTTATACGGAAAATGTAAGAACCTTTGTTACTTCAAACATCTACAAACAATTGAAGTACTAAAGAAAAACATCATTCAAACTATTAAGCCACTCTACCGACTTCATCCAGCTACTTCTATGGCTCTGTGCGAGTGGCATCCCATATAATTTTAGCATTTACAATTCCATTCAAATAATCTATACAGTAATAACAATTTAATTATTTAAATAACAATATTAATAATATGAAATAATAATAATAGCTTGAAAAATATTTGTAAATAGTTGTATACAAAACAACATGTAGATTACATTTTCTATGTTCAATTTTAAATGCATCACATCATGTCTTTTGAAATGCTAATTAGTAATTGTGCAAAAAATTGTATATTTAATTTAATTTTATCTCAAAAAAAAATACATACATATATATAGTCAGTGCCGGATTAGATACGTAGCAAGAGTATCAAATGCTACAGGCCCCGCGCACCCACGCTGTCTGAGCGTTAAAAAAAATTATTTAAGGAAATTACAAGTCACTGATGTTATATTTTTTTTGAAGGAAATCACTAAATATTTTTAAATTAACACATTTCTAACGTGAATAACGTTTTGAAATTCAGATGGTCGTTATCATTATTGATAACGTGCTGTCTGCTTTAGCTAAACGTATGAAAGCATACAGTAAAGTAACTAGTGTTTTTGGAGTATTTGGTCAGTTAAAATCTCTTACAACAGAGGAGATTTTGAATAAATCTTCAATTATCGTCAGTGCATTATTACGCACATGATTTGGGGGACAGCATAGGCGACGAATTAGTCCAGTTCGCTGAGCTGCTCAAAACAGATGTGGCTACTGCTATTGACCGCATGAAGGACGAGACTCTGGAACTGCGATTCTATAATCTTTTAATGAATAATTCTTTAGAATCGTGTTTCCCATATGTAGAAATTGCCTTGAGCAATTACTTGTCTCTCATGAGCACCAACTGCAGTGGCGAACGTCCTTTTTCAACGTTAAAGCGTATAAAAAATGAGTTAAGAAACACGATGGGCCAAGAACGTCCAAATCACTTTAGCTTGATAAGTATTGAAACTGATTTGCTCAGATAAATCGATATCAATAATGTAATCTCTAAATTTGCCCACATTAAATCAAGAAAAGTTCATTTGTAACATTTAGTTTTATTAATCTCCCTAAATTTAAAAACATAAGGTAAAGCAAGGGCCCCTTAATAGAGTTTGCTACGGGCCCCGCGCTGCCTTAATCCGGCACTGTATATATTATATTTATATATATATATATATATATATATATATATATATATATATATATATATATATATATATATAATTTTGTTTAATACATAATGAATGATAAAAAGAGTAGAAAAATAAATTTAAAAAAAAAAAAGAACAACAAATTCATTTTTCTGAAAGTAATTTTCTTTGAAAAATTGTTTTTAATAAAATTAATTTTTTGTTGCATATACACGAATATAATTTATGTTACGTGAGAATATTAATTAAGTTTTACAAGGTGAAACAAATTATTATGTGATACATAACAATAAATATTTAAATTTTTCACACATTATTTAGTTTTCTATTTAATTGACAAAATTTTGTAATTTGTTTTCATTCGGAATTCATCCGTGATTATCTAAATGCCATCGCATGCATACGTATTAATTGTAATATTCTCTTAAAATCTAGCGAAATTTCTAATACTAAAAATCTTAGGAAATATATCATATTTATGTGTAATCTTATTGAGAATTGTACCTAAGGGTGAGGCTTTAAAAACATTGCTGACTATTGTGGGCAACGAAAGAGTAATCTTATTTATTTTAATGAATTTATATCAAATAATTATTTTTTTCTAAATTTCGACAATTGCAAACCGTCAATTTCATCATTTCGATAGAAACTATAAACTATATTAGAGATCTGGACCGGCTATTACTTTGGAAGGGTCAGAAAATAGTTATAACTTTGGAACGGTTTGGAATTTTGAACTACTGATAGTTTTTTTGCAGAGGTCAAAAAATCTACCTGGGGTCTTTTCTCATCATTATTTCGCTATCTCCTACAATTTTCTCCAAACAAATCGGGTATTTTCTCTTTTAATATGTAAAGAAGATAATAGGTGAGATTAAATATATTATAATATATATAATATACTGCACAGTAAATTTTTTTTCCACCCGACGGAGTGACCAAAATAGTCAGCTATCAATGGGACTCATTTATCTTAGTAACAAACCAATTTAGGAATATTTATCTTAAAAATATAGATCATGATATAATAGACTCATAAATTATACGATTGCATAAAATTCTTTATTTATAATTTGAATAGAATTTTTATTAATTATTAGCAAATTCTTTTTACATATTATTTAATGAAAATAATTTGTAAATAATAGCAATTCTTCTGTAGCTTCTTCTATTTTTTATTACTTATTGAATTTTTTTCATAACTATTATTAATTAATTAAATAGATTAATGTAATTCAATTTATGTTCTAATTCTCACCAGACAAATTGTGATGTTACTTCCATACCATTAAAATAATAGTTTTATTTGTTTCAAGTTATTATTTAATAAACTGAAACATAATGATAATAATAATAATAACTTTTATTTTCAAATTACACGGAATTAAAAATTAAATTTTTTAGAACAATGGATTTGGTACAAATATATTTCATTAAGATTATCATACTATTTCCTCGTTGACCAAAATATTAAGTGTAATCATATATATATATATATAACGCGCCCGATTCACTGCTGATGTCGTCACGATCTTGATATTGTTTGATCTTAGAGAATGTTTAATCGGAAGTTGTTTTTTAGATAGATAGATACATCTTGGGGTCTAACAAGTATTGCACTTCGACCTTATGGTCCATTGTGATCCCCCTTCTATCTCAGTCCGACGAGATTCGGACGGTTCTCTAGTTTTATACTGTTCTCTAGACACAATGCCTCGCACCGTAACTTGGGGTTTTGCATGGTTTCTTAGTTGTGCTTCTCAAGGTTATCCTGTCCGGCATGGGTATTCCTGTCAGTAACATAGTTACCGACGGTGTAGCATAGCCCTTCATCGATGCACTTAAGCCTCTCCACCAATGACAAGGTCCTACCATGCCTAAGAGTGGAAGTTGTTTTTTAATTATGGTATCATTTTAAATAGCCCATTCTAACATAATTTTTTTTTAATTAAACGTTATTAATGTATAATTTCAGCTTTACTTTTTCAGGCTTGTAAAAGTACAAGAATTATACAGTACAGAATCGTAAAAGTACCAGAATTATATTCCAAAACGGTTGCATAAAGGAATTTCCCTTATAATTAGTAGCAGAAAAAATTGAAAAAAATACTTTAGAACTGTATTTTTTTCACACTAAATTAACAGCGATTCCACACTGCTGGCGGTGTAGGTGATAAAACCTTCTATGGTTTTGTAGCCCTTCAAATTGACATCAAAAAAATTCCATTAATATCTCGATTCTATTACAAAATTTATTTTTCCTCTAATTTGCCTGAATAACTAAGATTTCTATGAATCTACGATTACAATGTCAAAATTTTGGAGATTAAAAAGTCATAAAATTTGTAAATTAAATAACAAATTTTATTATTCAGTCTGCTCTAGTAAATTAAACTTAGATCCATAAAATAATATTTAATCCGCCCCTGGTTATATAGAAAAAAACCACAAAAAATGTGTGCGATTATTATGATTTATAATAAAATGACAAAGAAAATGATGAGCTTTCACTGATATAAAAAAAAAAGGTCATTAGTTTTCATAAGCAATTACACAATAGATAATTGATTTTTAAATATGCAAGGCCATTCATTGACAGTCACTTTACTATTAGTAAGTCGTGTAATTATTATTAAGTACGAACAATAATTATTTCAAAATTACAATTACGCAGACACCATGATGAGTATCTATTTAAATATTTCGAGCATTTAATACTAACGAACAAAGATGTAATTTTAACAAACAGAAAATCTTACATCATTTTCAATTTTATAATACTTAATTAAAATCATTTGACTGCTGAGACTATCATAGTGAATAAATAACAGAAAAACATCATGCTGAGTTATTCGGGTCTAATTGTGCTTACGCACTTTTAACTTGGAAGTCCTATAAAATAATCCAAATTTCGAATATTTGGAATATCTATCAGAAATGGTTTAGGTTTTTTTTTTTTTAAATTAAAAACAAAGCTATTTGATCAATCTGAATTCCAACCATCCGATTTAGTATTGGTGTTTCTTCCTTGGGACTATGACATCTTAGGACTAGGTTGCTCAACTGTGATGGTTACTTATGTGTTGCTAGGGTTACGTTAGTAAAATTTTTTATTAAAAATATGACTATATCTGTTTTTATGAAAAATATGACTAATTTTTTAAATGTAGCCTTGTTAAATCCGCCATTTTAGTATATGAAGTCATGACTAACTTTTCCAATAGTATTTAGTACTAAAAAAATTATTCATAAGTTTACTAACTACGTTATGCATACAAAATATTCATATATTATATATTAAAAATTGCTCGAATTAAACACATGGAATTTGAACAGGTTAACGAATTGTTAGTGATTAATGCATCTAATAAGGTAGTATTTTTTCGGAATCAAGCTTCTGATAGGGTTAAGAAGGGGTACATTTTTTTCAGTAAACCAGGGAAGACATAAATAATTGAAATAATAATGGTAATCTTAGTGTTTTGAGCCAGATTGTACACAATCTGGCATTATTCTAAAAATACCAAAAAATAAATTAAAAATCCATAGCCACTTATTAATTTTAATTTTTTTCCTAATTTCTAGTTATCCTTTGCATCAGTCGAACTTTATTGGTGAGTTTTATATACCTATAATACATTAAACATTATTTTGCTTCAGAATATTAAAATATAAAAAAAACTGGAATGTTTCAGGCTCAAACTGGATACAATTATGATCCACCACCAAATCAATTAGGTGCCAGTGGTCCAGGAGCTCCATCGGCTAGTTATCCCCCAGGGCCATTACCTGGTTCTGGACCCGGCGGTGCTGGTTACCCATCCGGAGGACCACAAGGGCCATCTGGTGGTGCACCAGGAACTGGGTATCCTGGTGGTGCACCAGCAGCAGGACCTTCTACAGGTGGATATCCTAGTTCACCAGGTGGTGGTGCTCCAGGCCAGCCAGGTGGTTATCCTAGTTCACAAGGTGGATCTCAACCTGGATACCCCGGCCAACAAAGTGGGTCTGGGTCAGGTCCACAAAATGATGTCAGTCAACCACGACCAGGTTCTGGATCCGGATCAAATGGATATCCAGCAGCTGGCCCACCAGCAGGTCCAGGTTTCCCATCTGGCGGCACACAAAATGATTATTCCCAAGGTTCGTATTATTTTGTAAGTATTAACAATGACATAATGATCTAATACGTGTGTGTGTTACAGGAGGCCAAAGGCCAGGTGGTCCATCGGCTGGCTATCCAGGATCTCAAAGTCCAAGCGGCCCATCCACTGGCTATCCAGGATCTCAAGGCCCAAGTGGCCCATCGGCTGGTTATCCAGGATCACAAGGACCAAGCGGACCATCCACCGGTTACCCTGCATCACAAGGTCCAAGTGGCCCATCTGCTGGTTATCCTGGATCGCAAGGTCCCAGTGGTCCATCGGCTGATTTTCCAAGTTCTCAGGGTCCAAGTGGTCCATCCGCTGGCTATCCAGCATCTCAACGCCCAAGCGGTCCATCACTTGGTTATCCAGGATCTCAAGGACCAAGTGGACCATCAGCTGGTTACCCAGGTTCCCAAGGTCCGAGTGGTCCATCAGCTGGTTATCCAGGATCACAAGGTCCAAGTGGACCATCAGCTGGTTACCCAGGTTCCCAAGGTCCAAGTGGGCCATCAGCTGGTTATCCAGGATCACAAGGTCCAAGTGGGCCATCAGCAGGCTATCCAGGATCTCAAGGACCAAGTGGGCCTTCAGCTGGCTATCCAGCATCACAAGGACCAAGTGGGCCATCAGCAGGCTATCCAGGATCTCAAGGGCCAAGTGGGCCTTCAGCTGGCTATCCAGCATCACAAGGACCAAGTGGACCATCAGCTGGCTATCCAGGATCTCAAGGACCCAGTGGACCATCAGCTGGCTATCCGTCACCAGGTTATCCCGGTCCTCAGGGTCCGTTGGCAGATACTCCAGCTGGACCAGGTTCACAAGGCGGTCAAGGTCCTATTGGCGGTACAGGTCCCAATGGAGGTATTGGAGGTGTTGGTGGTAGTGGTCCTAGTGGACCTAATGGTCCATTTGGTCAAGGTGGCCAAGGACCTAGTGGACCTTTCGGACCAGGCGGTCAAGGAGGTGGGCCAAGTGGTCCTGAAGATGACGGTCAATATGAAGGTGGCGATTATTCAGCAATACCTGGTGAACCTGGCCAAGACTACCCTATCTTATCTGAAATTCCTGAAACATCATTTAAATGTGACGAACAACAGTGGCCTGGATATTATGCTGATGTAGAAGCCCAATGTCAAGTATTCCATATATGTGCCAATAATAAAACATATGATTTCCTATGTCCAAATGGTACAATTTTCCATCAAGAATATTTTGTATGTGTTTGGTGGAATCAATTTGATTGCAGCTCAGCTCCAGGACTATTCAGTTTAAATGCAAATTTATATGATTATTCGAAAAACGGAGCCCAACCACAAATACCAACGGGTGGCGTACCCACTGTAGGATTTCCAGGTGGACCAGGTGCACAAGGACCCGGTGGCCCTTCTGCTAATTTCCCCGGACAACAAGGTCCAAGTGGGCCATCAGTAAACTATCCAGGATCTCAAGGCCCACAAGGTCCACAAGCTGATTATCCACAAGGACCAAGTGGTCCATCTGCAGGTTACCCAGGTTCACAGGGTCCAAGTGGACCATCAACTGGCGGCCAAAGACCAAGTAGCCCTACTAATCAATATGGACCACCACAAGGACCAAGTGGGCCATCTGCTGGTTATCCAGGATCCCAAGGACCAAGTGGACCATCAGCCGGTTATCCAGGATCTCAAGGCCCCCAAGCTGATTATCCACAAGGACCAAGTGGTCCATCTGCAAGTTATCCAGGTTCACAGGGTCCAAGCGGACCATCAACTGGTGGCCAAAGACCAAGTAGCCCTACTAATCAATATGGACCACCACAAGGACCAAGTGGACCATCAGCTGGCTATCCAGGATCTCAGGGACCAAGTGGACCATCAGCTGGTTATCCAGGATCACAAGGACCAAGTGGACCATCAGCTGGCTATCCAGGATCTCAAGGACCAAGTGGACCATCGAACCAATATGGTCCTCCACAAGGACCAAGTGGTCCCTCATCTGGGTATCCAGGATCTCAAGGACCAAGTGGACCATCCGCAGGTTTTCCAGGATCACAAGGTCCTAGTGGCCCATCAAATCAATATGGACCTCCACAAGGAGGATCTCAAGGACCAAGTGGGCCTTCCGCAGGTTTTCCAGGAGCACAAGGTCCTAGTGGCCCATCAAATCAATATGGACCTCCACAAGGAGGATCTCAAGGTCCAAGTGGACCATCCACTGGTTTTCCAGGATCACAAGGTCCTAGTGGTCCATCAAATCAATATGGACCTCCACAAGGAGGATCTCAAGGACCAAGTGGACCTTCCGCAGGTTTTCCAGGATCTCAAGGCCCAAGTGGTCCATCCGGCCCTGGTACCCCTGCTACTGGTGGATATCCTGGTGGCAGTAGACCTAGTGGTGGTACTCAAGCAGATACTCCAGAATTACCCGAGCGTGGATATTTACCACCCAAAACAAAATAGAGATGCAAATTTTTTAATCAGAATTTTTATGTAAGACAATAAAAAGATGCCACCGACCGAGATAAAAACGAACTATCAGTATTATTTAAAACAATCGATTCAAAATATAATTCATAAGAATATTCTATTCTAGCTATTTCTAAAATTCGAAAGTATTGTTTACACATTAACAGGCATAGAACATAAAATTTAGCACTAATACATTCAATCGTTTATTTAACAATCGCAACATAGAGTACGACATAAAGTGACAGTGTACACAATACTTTAGAATTAAAATGTTTGTATTCTCGATTTTGAGCCATTAACCATATACATATTTTTTTTGTATATATTAATTTTAATGCTTATTTTAATAGATATATTATTAATAATTGTAATAATAATTAATATTAATTAATTGATAAATGTAAATATTCATTTGATAAATTAAAGTTTCATATTTAAATTGAATTGTGAAGTTTTTTAATTACTATTTTATTATTCTAACCAATGCTTGAATTAGTTCGTATTCATTTGCTCTTATCCTTGTGAAAAATGCCTACATGAACAATATATTTTCCATTATTCGATAGATAAAATAACAAAATATATGGAAAGTAATTTTTAATTTTTAAAGAAAGATTATCAATGGAAAAAACAACTAAAAACAATATTTTGTCAATGACGCCGATATTGTCGGTGTGTGTGAAAATACACTACACACTTACAAAATCAGAACTAATGACGGTCAATGAATAATTTTCATTAATATTAATAAATGTAACTCGTTTTTCCGATGCACATTTTTGTCTTTTTTATTGAAAATGATATAAAATTTAGCCACCATAACTTAAGTACGTTCGAAAGAGAAAAAAAAATGCAGAAAAGTTCCTGTAAATTAAATATGTTATAAAAAAAAGTCAATACGAATGCATTGGTATGCTTCAAAATGTTATATAAATAATATCAAAGAGAACTCTAAGATTTTTCTAATTAAATTTCTATTTTTGCCCAATTTCCTAGATAAAAAAAATTTTTATATTTTATAAATACGTATTTCGACTACAAAGTAGTCATCATCAGTATGAATTAGCTAATTGTAATTATTCTCCGAGGAGATGTTACTTGTTGCTAATTTGGTGACAGTCTGCACTTTGAAGTCGAAATACGTATTTATAAAATACAAAATTTTTTTTGATCTTGGAAATTGGGGCAAAAATCGAAATTTAATTCAAAATGTTAGTTCAATTTTTTCGATATTGAAAATCATACTTTTAAAATTACATATTTATTTTTTAGCTAAAAGCTTACTCATCAATTTTACAACGGGTTTTTCTACAAAAATATTTAGAATTATGGCAAGAATTGCTGTGAAAAACAGAAACGTTACACATTTACCCACCTAAAAGGCAAAAAAAAAAAAATTTTAATTCTTTCAAAGCCAAATACAGACAGAAATAATAAAACTGACTCACTAAATTAGTGATTGAAAACGTTGAAGTTGTTCTCATGGAATTATAGTAATAAAATATCACCAAATTATGTACCACATACATGGAGTACGATAATCGAGATCCAATTTGAAATATGTAGCATGATAAAAATTTATTAATTAAACCTAAAAAATAGAATTAATGAGATCAAAATCAAAGCAATCAAAATACTTCAAAATAGCAACATTTTCGAACCATTCGCATTATGAAAACAATAAATAATTATCCAAAAGACAGCCAAACACCAAAATATATTCTCAAACGTATCAAAGTAAATATAAAAAAATGCACAATTATCACAAAATTTGATGGGAAATTCTCCAAACAATCCAAATAAGAATATTATGATCGTAATTATCCATCCTGAATATATTGCCAGCTAAAAAAAGTCATAATAATAGTGATATATACAATCGAACGTAGGTATAGCAGGGTCACCACAAATCGTTAGTCTCAATTTTGCTGTCTTCCTTGATTACTGAGTACGCATTCAGAATTGAGAAAATATTAAATGGCAATTAGCAGCATCGAACGGCCAGAAATTGTCCCATAATTCATTGATATATATTGCACATGTGTGTCGGAAATGTTGTTAAACGTATGCTGACCAAAATAATGCAACCGACATGGTCGTGCTCTGAACAACTAAATCGTTAGTAAACTAAACTAAGTAAGCCGGCCAGACTAAAAAAAATTCTGAGCATCTAAGTTTAGCTTGTTTCTCTCAAGACACATTTACTAACTTGTCAGCAGTGTTGCCAAATTAAGGGTTTTCTCTAAATTTAGTGGATTTAATAATATGAAATCATGTATCGACTTTAAATAATCATTTTGTATTCGGATTCGTTATATTCAACTTGAATACAAAAATTTAAAAATACTAGGCCTAGAAAGACCTACTTGCCAGGTCTCGGTCTTCCCTCTACTACTAATACTACAACTACATCTGCCAAATGTTGTGGCAAAAAACTAAGCTAAATATACTCAATAAATTACTTAGTTTACCAAGGGTTTGGTTGTCCTAAACACGACCAACGTTGACAAAAAACGATTGTTGCTCTACGGGTATTCATTTGACAAGTAAATATTTTGATCAAATTGGAAGCTTACTTTATTCAATTTTAATGGAGAAGTTTTTATTTGGATGTAACAATACGCACATAGCAAACCCATAATCCATGGATTTGCTCGAAAATATGGCATCTTATACAATAGATATGAATATTCCGCCGAATTCCTAGAAATATTAAAGTTCAATGCTATAGAGTTCTTTAAATAAATCAATTATGGCAAATCTTACACATTGTGATGTGCAGTGATAAAATATCCACAAAGTAAAACAATAGATAAAGACATAAAAAGCCCAATAAACATGACGGCTAAACCTGTTTCCTTCGAAAATTTCAGATAGAATAGAAATACAATCGGCGTAAATAAATACAATTGGGTATCACAATGAACGTACCATAAATGTGCGAGTGACTAAAACATTTCCAAATTAGTTTTGATCGTACAATAAATATTATTGATTTATATAGAGTGTTCATTTGAAAAGTTTGTTTTTATGAGATGAAAAGATTTTGTATTTAAAGACTTTCCCTATATTGCACCGTTTAAAAGATAAGTTATAACACGCGAACACGGATGCATGGAACAATATAATTTTGCATTATGTTATCCCCCTAAAATGTAAAACTTTTGTTTGACACATTATTTTACATATACACATATATAAAATACACAATACAATATTTTAAAAAATATTTTAGTGGAAACTTTTCAAATGAACGCATTGAATACTCCCGTTCAAAAAAAATGAACAAACCTGAACCGAATCAGTCAATTTTGATTATTCTTGTAGTAAATATTTTTTACAGATACAACATTTTATTTTATTTTTATACTTAAGAGTAAGATATAACACTTAACATGTATTAACATTACATATATTTTTTAAATTCTCACTCTGTCACTGACACCGAATATACAAATAAAAAATATAAATTCAGTTTATACTTCCATTTCTTTTTTACACACTTAAAAATATGCTACTTATCTTTGTTTATAAATAAATAAAATTATACATTATACAGAAAGTTTTACAAAAGTGAGGAGTTTTATGAAATGTAAGAAAATTAATATTACAGGTCTATTCATTTTTTTTGAACGGGAGTGTACATATAATATCCATATAATGTTTTGCTTAATACTTACAAACGATCGATCGCTTTTTAAAAAAAAATTACCAATACAAATTAATTGTGACCATGCATGGTCTCGCCAAAATTCAATATCAACGTAGTTCGACGGAGAAAATGGTCCATGCCCACAAAATTTCCCCAATGTTATATAAAATAGAAAAACTATAATTACTACAGGAAATAACCTTGAAATTGAAAATTAAAAGAATTAAAACACAAAAAATTCGAAAATAGTTCAAACAAAATTCGAATACCTGAAATAACGATTTAAATAAAATTTCCACAAACTAAATTTACGATCGTTTGATATCATATTTTGAAAATTATACATCACTAAGAAACTACTAAGGAAAAAAAATGTGTCTACTGCATTTCGACTTCGATCGAAAAAAGTTGATAATGGATTAAAATACCAAAACTGAAATGCAAATAAGTAAAAATTTTATCAAATTTAATCAAATTTTAACGAATCAAAAATTTATAATCAAAACCTCCATAATAATATTCTCGTTAAAATGTACAGTGTACGCATCGTACAAAAAAACATGGTAGAAAATAATTAGAAGAATTGAGATGGTTCGAATTCCATCCAAACAACTGATTGGACTTTTATTCGAAGAAAACAGCTCACTTAAATTAGTTTCCAAGGAAAACATTTTACAAAAACCTAAAAAAAAAAAACAACAAGTGAAAATAACAACTTACTGAATTAACTTCGTAAATACCCGGTATATATTCTAAGTATATGAAATAAAGTTTCAAACAAAAGTTGTTTATTTAAAAAAAAGGAATATTTTTGTCTTTAAATTTTTGTTCTATCAGTTACGGTTTTAAAGATAAACATTTTTGTCCATTTTGTCCAAACATGGTCCGATTTCCATGCCCATTCAAACGAACTTGATCTTACTTTAGAACACAAATACGAAATTCCAGCTCGCTATCTCTTTTCGTTGTTGTGTTTTACAAACGGATGGGTGGACATATTTGCCGTTTCAAAGATATCCTGGCGGAGGGAAAATATCCTAGAGCTGAAAGCAAGGTTAAGTTCGTGAATGGACAAAATCAAACCGGACTGGCCCCCCACCAGGGCAGAAAAGATCCATCTTTGAACCCGTGTGAGATAGACAAAAATTTCCTTTTTAAAAAATAAACGATTTATGTTTGAATCTATTTTCATAAACTCAGTATATACCGCGTATTAACTCAGTTAGTTGTTATTTTCATTTGTTTAAAATAAAAATATTTAATTACCACATGTTTTGTTTGGCCCATAATGTACGTAAATCGTAAAAAATACATTAATTAATATAATCAATGAAAAAATTACCCTAAAATTTAATGGAAATTATTAAAATTTTAATCTTTTTCACAAAAATCACAAATATTTACATGCCAATCACATCTACCCAATCAATTTTCGGATAATCTAACATACTTTGACATAAAACAACCTTAAAATCATCCATGTTCATGTTGTCATAAAAATTATTGTACATTAAAATTTGAACATCATTTGGATTACATTTATTTGGAACACACACTGATTTTGTTGGAACGGAGATAGATTGACGTGGATAATGTTCCAAAAAACTTTTGTGATTTGCATCGAATAAAATTAATGTCTTATTAAAATGATTTAATCTAGATGTGAACAAAATATTCGGATGAAATAGAATTAAACAATATTTGCCAAAAATTCTTTGATTTTGAGTTTGCAGATCGACTTCAATGTTTATGCATTCATCAAAGGATCCAAAATTAGCAAGATTTAGATCTAAATATCCAGAATTAGGTTTTGATGATGCATCCACCACTACAAACATACGCGGATAACCGAAAATTGAATTAAATTAAATCACTTTAAAAATATATTTAGAAAAACTTCTAATCGATGAAAGTACGAAACTATGGATGCATGGAGCTTTCGTGTAAGTACTATGGGCCACAGAAGTCATGATCATTTTTCAAAATTTTATAATTGATTTGTGCCTTATAGTCATTCGGTTTTCGAAAAAATTTTGCGATTAAAATTTGTTACTATATTTACAATGAACAACTTTTATATGAAGCATTTTTGCAAAAACGGAATCAATAAGGCATAAATCAATTGTAAAACTTTAAAAAATGACCTGGACTTATGGGCCTACTATAAGTCACTGGGAGAACGCTCGGAACAGATGTGAAACGTTCTGGTAGATTTAAAAAACAAAAATAAGAAACGCCGCAAATTTGTATTTTACGAATTAAATTTAATTATTGTGTAAAATAATACAAGATACAAAACTCCGGTGTATAGCTACTTTTTGTTGAACATTGTCACTCTAATTTCTTACAAGTTGCCTACCCTTAAAAAAAAAAGATTTACGTTATTTCTTTCATGGAAAAACTCACAGAAAACAAGTTTACCCAAAGATTAAACCTAGCTAGATTGATCCCGAAATCCACTAAACTGAAAATTTTATTGGAATCATTCGGGGGGTGATGGTACCTCAATAATAAGTCCAAAAATTTTGAACTTGAGGTCTCACTTCGTTTTGGAAACAAACACAAGTTTAGAAAACTAAGTACCACTTTTGGCCGCGATAGTATACATCAAAGATACATGTATGCTTGGTTTAATGAACTCTTCCCGAAAGAGCCGTATTTCTATAGCTAAAAACTCGCACTAATAGCTGTATAATAAATTTATTCAAACAGAATATACTTTTTAAAGCCCAATTTTCACCATATTTCAAACTGTTTTGGAAAGCTTTCAATTGTTCCACACATGAAACTGTTAAATTATTTAAATTTTGAAAATAATTTCCATAAAAATCAAAAAAATCATTTGAAGAAAACACGATGTGAAACAAAGTTAGGCAAATAAAAAATATTTTTAGAATATATTTTTTTGACATTTTAAAAAACTGTTTCGAATAATTTTTTCATTCAATAATTGTTTTCCAACAACACGAGCTAATACTAATAATAATTGAATAAAACTGAAGTGGAATTTTTTTTTCCACATATAATTAATTATTATTATAATTATAACAATAAATTATAACGGAAAGCCCGTTGAAAAATCAAACGCTGTCTTGTTTTTTTGTTATCTAACTTTTCTACATTTTTGTTGTGAAATGAGCAATCCTCTGTTTTTCATGTGCAAGAAGAACAAACCGTTTTTTACAAAAAAAACATTATATATATTTTAAAAGATTAATGTCTTTTACAGATTGAGTTTGATGTAATACAAAAATAAAATAAACCTCTCTAGCGGTCACAATTTTAGTCTGATGAAAATGAAATGTCGTAAATGATTTTAGTATTTGCAAGGCCAATTTAATTAATAAATGACATACGTCAAGGGGAAATGAAGGAATAAAGAAAGAAAAAAACACAAAATATAAAATATCTCTCTTAATATTAGAACAATAGAAAAATGCGTAAGGCATAAATTTGTAGTAAATCATCTTTGCTACAATTCATCACCTCATCATTTTTGCTCAAACTCTAATGTGAACAGAGATATTGAGGAATTTAATTTTCAATCTTAAACCGTCAATATTTCTGTAAATATTAGGGTAACAGAAAAGATGATTAGAAACAAAATTACAGTAAAACATAGTACCTACAACTTTACTTCTTATAAATTTTTCGATTTTTCGAATATTAAGAGAGATATGTCAAATTTTGTATTTGAAAGTTATTACACACTGTAAATGCTACTGAAATAATAAACTATGAAAGAAATTTTAAAATAAAACAAAATATAAATAATTTTAATCATCATTTATTAATAATCATAATTTTATTACAGTTTAATAGACTGTTCGACATTTACCGCTAAAACGTATTTTACCTACAGAACATGGTATATCTGATCACTTTTGTAATAATCATTTATTGGCATTTACCCATCTATATTAACTCTCGGCATCTATTTGCAATAAACTTTTGTCCGTTCCCACATACGAGTGCGGCCACTGCTGTGTGTATCTTCATAATCGGTTTGTTATCCGTTTTTAAAGAGTTATCGTCAACTAAAACAATAAACAAATTCTTATATATTATATAAATGTATTCCTACTTCAATAAATCTATAATAAAACCTTTCTCTTCTGAAGAATTTCCATGCACTAGATTTTGCCAAAATAAAGATACTAGCAAAAAACCTAAAACAAATTGTTTGTAAGACATCTTAACAAAAGAAGCATCAGATAGCTACTAAATTTCAATTTGCTTCATGACTTGAAACTGAGTAAAAACTTCAAAACTCCCTGATGTCAGTATAAAAAACATTTGATTGTGATAAAATTAGAAGAATATTGTAATTTCCAATTATACAGGAAATGAAATGATTGCATAATATTATTATCAATTGAGGTTTGTACATCAAAAAATATCGGATGTAATTTTTAACCGCTATAAATTTATAGTGGTTGAAAAATGAGTACGTTCTAGTGTCTCACGAGGCACGAGGCAGAATGCTGACTAGCCTCGCCTCGCCTCGGTTGGGTTACTACATAACTTTGATTTATTTTGCATGAATGTACATAATATGGTAAAAAAAACTTATATATATATATATATAAATTTTAGAAACGATGATTTTCGACATCTACTAACTAGGATCGATGGACATTTGAAAAAATATTTGCAAAATTTTGACTTTGGTACGAGACCAATAGCTCTATTTCCTTTCCGGAAATTCGCTAAAATAAAATAAAATATACAAATTAGAGAGAGAGAGAGAGGGAGAGAGTTGAATAAAAAAGGGCTGCGCTTTTTGGGGTGACAAAAATACATGAATATAAACAATAGAAATCTACATATTAAATAGCCAAGGTACAAAATTTGACCTGCGTGACTAAAAGTTTTTTCTGTGTGTAGTGGAAATACATGTAACAGCCACACATTCTTACTGCATATAAACGCGCACTGAAGCAAAATTTAGTACCTTGGCAAGTTGAGGAGCGCTTCAACTGTGGCTAATGGCGTACCATGGTATAATCTGTCCAGTTATATAGACGTCAGTGGAGTAGATAGATATCTTTTTTTTTAAATTACTTGCGTTACATATGGAATCGAAAAAACAATGGAACAACATGTGAAGTTGACACATGTACAATGGAAGTACTGGCAGAAATGAAATATTTTCGAGAGAGGTTTCGAAGAGGTTTCAGGACAGATATCGGCACTGATAAAAATAATCCTAGAAAGCCAAGAAAAAGACGAACCAGGAAAACTCCGTGTAGCCAGCTTTGAAGGACAGAAGCTGGCCGATTCCACCCTACTTGTACAATGAGCAGCAAAGGGGTATTTTTTCTTCAAAATTTTACAGTTGATTACAGTTGAAATACTTTAAATAATAAAAGCTATTAGTATTTTTATAATGAACAAGTTTTATTCAAAGCCTTTTATCGAAAACCGAATGTATAAGGGACAAATCAACTGTAAAATTTTGAAAAAAGTACACCACTATTGCTGTCAATAGTATCAATTACCTTATCAGTTTGATTTTGCAAAAAATGGTAAGATATGCTTCGGAACCGGATAACAGCCACAGCTTCCAATAAAGTGAATGGACAAAATCAAACCGGACTGGCCCCCCACCAGGGCAGAAAAGATCCATCTTTGAACCCGTGTGAGATAGACAAAAATTTCCTTTTTAAAAAATAAACGATTTATGTTTGAATCTATTTTCATAAACTCAGTATATACCGCGTATTAACTCAGTTAGTTGTTATTTTCATTTGTTTAAAATAAAAATATTTAATTACCACATGTTTTGTTTGGCCCATAATGTACGTAAATCGTAAAAAATACATTAATTAATATAATCAATGAAAAAATTACCCTAAAATTTAATGGAAATTATTAAAATTTTAATCTTTTTCACAAAAATCACAAATATTTACATGCCAATCACATCTACCCAATCAATTTTCGGATAATCTAACATACTTTGACATAAAACAACCTTAAAATCATCCATGTTCATGTTGTCATAAAAATTATTGTACATTAAAATTTGAACATCATTTGGATTACATTTATTTGGAACACACACTGATTTTGTTGGAACGGAGATAGATTGACGTGGATAATGTTCCAAAAAACTTTTGTGATTTGCATCGAATAAAATTAATGTCTTATTAAAATGATTTAATCTAGATGTGAACAAAATATTCGGATGAAATAGAATTAAACAATATTTGCCAAAAATTCTTTGATTTTGAGTTTGCAGATCGACTTCAATGTTTATGCATTCATCAAAGGATCCAAAATTAGCAAGATTTAGATCTAAATATCCAGAATTAGGTTTTGATGATGCATCCACCACTACAAACATACGCGGATAACCGAAAATTGAATTAAATTAAATCACTTTAAAAATATATTTAGAAAAACTTCTAATCGATGAAAGTACGAAACTATGGATGCATGGAGCTTTCGTGTAAGTACTATGGGCCACAGAAGTCATGATCATTTTTCAAAATTTTATAATTGATTTGTGCCTTATAGTCATTCGGTTTTCGAAAAAATTTTGCGATTAAAATTTGTTACTATATTTACAATGAACAACTTTTATATGAAGCATTTTTGCAAAAACGGAATCAATAAGGCATAAATCAATTGTAAAACTTTAAAAAATGACCTGGACTTATGGGCCTACTATAAGTCACTGGGAGAACGCTCGGAACAGATGTGAAACGTTCTGGTAGATTTAAAAAACAAAAATAAGAAACGCCGCAAATTTGTATTTTACGAATTAAATTTAATTATTGTGTAAAATAATACAAGATACAAAACTCCGGTGTATAGCTACTTTTTGTTGAACATTGTCACTCTAATTTCTTACAAGTTGCCTACCCTTAAAAAAAAAAGATTTACGTTATTTCTTTCATGGAAAAACTCACAGAAAACAAGTTTACCCAAAGATTAAACCTAGCTAGATTGATCCCGAAATCCACTAAACTGAAAATTTTATTGGAATCATTCGGGGGGTGATGGTACCTCAATAATAAGTCCAAAAATTTTGAACTTGAGGTCTCACTTCGTTTTGGAAACAAACACAAGTTTAGAAAACTAAGTACCACTTTTGGCCGCGATAGTATACATCAAAGATACATGTATGCTTGGTTTAATGAACTCTTCCCGAAAGAGCCGTATTTCTATAGCTAAAAACTCGCACTAATAGCTGTATAATAAATTTATTCAAACAGAATATACTTTTTAAAGCCCAATTTTCACCATATTTCAAACTGTTTTGGAAAGCTTTCAATTGTTCCACACATGAAACTGTTAAATTATTTAAATTTTGAAAATAATTTCCATAAAAATCAAAAAAATCATTTGAAGAAAACACGATGTGAAACAAAGTTAGGCAAATAAAAAATATTTTTAGAATATATTTTTTTGACATTTTAAAAAACTGTTTCGAATAATTTTTTCATTCAATAATTGTTTTCCAACAACACGAGCTAATACTAATAATAATTGAATAAAACTGAAGTGGAATTTTTTTTTCCACATATAATTAATTATTATTATAATTATAACAATAAATTATAACGGAAAGCCCGTTGAAAAATCAAACGCTGTCTTGTTTTTTTGTTATCTAACTTTTCTACATTTTTGTTGTGAAATGAGCAATCCTCTGTTTTTCATGTGCAAGAAGAACAAACCGTTTTTTACAAAAAAAACATTATATATATTTTAAAAGATTAATGTCTTTTACAGATTGAGTTTGATGTAATACAAAAATAAAATAAACCTCTCTAGCGGTCACAATTTTAGTCTGATGAAAATGAAATGTCGTAAATGATTTTAGTATTTGCAAGGCCAATTTAATTAATAAATGACATACGTCAAGGGGAAATGAAGGAATAAAGAAAGAAAAAAACACAAAATATAAAATATCTCTCTTAATATTAGAACAATAGAAAAATGCGTAAGGCATAAATTTGTAGTAAATCATCTTTGCTACAATTCATCACCTCATCATTTTTGCTCAAACTCTAATGTGAACAGAGATATTGAGGAATTTAATTTTCAATCTTAAACCGTCAATATTTCTGTAAATATTAGGGTAACAGAAAAGATGATTAGAAACAAAATTACAGTAAAACATAGTACCTACAACTTTACTTCTTATAAATTTTTCGATTTTTCGAATATTAAGAGAGATATGTCAAATTTTGTATTTGAAAGTTATTACACACTGTAAATGCTACTGAAATAATAAACTATGAAAGAAATTTTAAAATAAAACAAAATATAAATAATTTTAATCATCATTTATTAATAATCATAATTTTATTACAGTTTAATAGACTGTTCGACATTTACCGCTAAAACGTATTTTACCTACAGAACATGGTATATCTGATCACTTTTGTAATAATCATTTATTGGCATTTACCCATCTATATTAACTCTCGGCATCTATTTGCAATAAACTTTTGTCCGTTCCCACATACGAGTGCGGCCACTGCTGTGTGTATCTTCATAATCGGTTTGTTATCCGTTTTTAAAGAGTTATCGTCAACTAAAACAATAAACAAATTCTTATATATTATATAAATGTATTCCTACTTCAATAAATCTATAATAAAACCTTTCTCTTCTGAAGAATTTCCATGCACTAGATTTTGCCAAAATAAAGATACTAGCAAAAAACCTAAAACAAATTGTTTGTAAGACATCTTAACAAAAGAAGCATCAGATAGCTACTAAATTTCAATTTGCTTCATGACTTGAAACTGAGTAAAAACTTCAAAACTCCCTGATGTCAGTATAAAAAACATTTGATTGTGATAAAATTAGAAGAATATTGTAATTTCCAATTATACAGGAAATGAAATGATTGCATAATATTATTATCAATTGAGGTTTGTACATCAAAAAATATCGGATGTAATTTTTAACCGCTATAAATTTATAGTGGTTGAAAAATGAGTACGTTCTAGTGTCTCACGAGGCACGAGGCAGAATGCTGACTAGCCTCGCCTCGCCTCGGTTGGGTTACTACATAACTTTGATTTATTTTGCATGAATGTACATAATATGGTAAAAAAAACTTATATATATATATATATAAATTTTAGAAACGATGATTTTCGACATCTACTAACTAGGATCGATGGACATTTGAAAAAATATTTGCAAAATTTTGACTTTGGTACGAGACCAATAGCTCTATTTCCTTTCCGGAAATTCGCTAAAATAAAATAAAATATACAAATTAGAGAGAGAGAGAGAGGGAGAGAGTTGAATAAAAAAGGGCTGCGCTTTTTGGGGTGACAAAAATACATGAATATAAACAATAGAAATCTACATATTAAATAGCCAAGGTACAAAATTTGACCTGCGTGACTAAAAGTTTTTTCTGTGTGTAGTGGAAATACATGTAACAGCCACACATTCTTACTGCATATAAACGCGCACTGAAGCAAAATTTAGTACCTTGGCAAGTTGAGGAGCGCTTCAACTGTGGCTAATGGCGTACCATGGTATAATCTGTCCAGTTATATAGACGTCAGTGGAGTAGATAGATATCTTTTTTTTTAAATTACTTGCGTTACATATGGAATCGAAAAAACAATGGAACAACATGTGAAGTTGACACATGTACAATGGAAGTACTGGCAGAAATGAAATATTTTCGAGAGAGGTTTCGAAGAGGTTTCAGGACAGATATCGGCACTGATAAAAATAATCCTAGAAAGCCAAGAAAAAGACGAACCAGGAAAACTCCGTGTAGCCAGCTTTGAAGGACAGAAGCTGGCCGATTCCACCCTACTTGTACAATGAGCAGCAAAGGGGTATTTTTTCTTCAAAATTTTACAGTTGATTACAGTTGAAATACTTTAAATAATAAAAGCTATTAGTATTTTTATAATGAACAAGTTTTATTCAAAGCCTTTTATCGAAAACCGAATGTATAAGGGACAAATCAACTGTAAAATTTTGAAAAAAGTACACCACTATTGCTGTCAATAGTATCAATTACCTTATCAGTTTGATTTTGCAAAAAATGGTAAGATATGCTTCGGAACCGGATAACAGCCACAGCTTCCAATAAAATTTTAATCACGTTCATTTTCAACCATATTTTGTCTATAAATAATATAAATTTCAACTATTAATTTATTGACGTAATAATATTTACAATGTATAGCACGCTGTAGGCATTAAAAAATTACTTTGTAAATTTTAATACCCAGTATATGTATATATATACAAGGTATATTAAGTTTAGTCCCGACTTTGTAACGCTTGAAAATATTAATCCATGACAAGAATGCTTCACAAAGGATTTATAAAATGGCCTAATTTGGCCATTTCCGCATGTCCGTCCGTCTGTGAACACGATAACTCCGGAACGAAAAGAGATAACGAGCTGAAAACCCGCAAAGGGGTAAGAGGTAGAAAAAAAATTTCTGAACAAAAAATCTTCTTCTCTTTAAAATAAACGAATTTTGTTTGAAAAATTTTTTCATAAACTTAATAGTTTTCTCATAATTTGTGCTCAAAGTTCCTTGGAAAGCGAAAAATGTGCCCATTTTTAAAGTCATGAGATATTTTTTAAAAATTGTGATACAACAAACATTGACAAATAATTCATATTTTATAAACATTGAATAAGTAGAAATATTAACAATTCAAACATTGATATACAACTCAGTATATACTGGGTATTCAAACAGTTAACTCAGTTAGTTGTTACATTACTTGTTAATTGATAAACTTGAAATAGTTTCTAGTGGTTTAGATATAACTTTTACACAGTTTAAACGCTACTGAAAAAGAATAAACAATGAAAAACAGTGTAAAACAAAATAAAATAAATTTTAATGTTCATTTATTAATAATTACAAATTCATTACATTTTAATAGATTGTTCGAAATCTACCGCTAAAACGTATTTTGCCTTCAAAATATGGTATATGTGATCACGTTTTTTAATTATCATTTATTGGCATCTACCGATCTACATTAACTCGACATTTACCTGCTATAAATTTTGATCCGTCAGGGCATCTAAATGAGGCCACCTTCCATGTCGCGTTCTTAGCCGGTTTTGAAGAGTTATCGTCAACTAAAACAATATCAAATTCGTATATATTATAAATTAATTGCTACATCAATAAATTTTTAATAAAACCTTTCTTTTCCAAAGTATTTCCATACACTAGACTATGCCAAAATAAAAATAGTAGCAAAAAACTTAAAACAAATTGCTTGTAGAACATCTTAACCAAGGAAGAATCAGATGACAACTAAACTACGGTTTGGTTCACGACTTGAAGCTGTAGAGAAAAAAATACAAAACTCGCTGATGTCAATAAAAAAAATCTGATTGTGAATATCCACACAACCTCAATACACAGACTATGTCTGAATGTAGAAGCAGGGTCATACCAAGTATTACATTTGTCGTCTGTTTTATATTCGTCAATTGTTCGACATCAACCTCTAAAACGTATTTTTCCTGCAGAACTTTCATAACTTACTCAAGAGGACATCAAAAGATAGTGAAAGATCATATGCATTCCACTACCATAACATCTCAGGTAGCTCATTAGTAGAACATTGGTCTAGAATGCCAGAGGTCTGATTTTTCATATCAAAGAATGTTTTCAATGTTCAGGCATATTACTTAAATGTCAAATTAAGTCATCGTTAGTCACTTCCGTTGGTTTAATATAATCGACAGGCAACCATACCAACAATATAGCCATACCATAGCATATATATATATATATATATATATATATATATATATATATATATATATATATATACATTAATCCGACCATTTATTCATACAGGTGACCATAAAAAATATTCTTGGCTTTCGGAAAGCAAAACCCCGGTGATAATTGAATATCGATTTTGTAACTAAAACAAACCTCTATATTTACAGACTGTATTTCTTTTGTCTGTACATGGAGGTAAAAAATAAAGTATGCGGAATAAATATCGGATTGCATAGAGATTTAGTTAAGCACGTTGGATCAATACAGTTTCAATTTCATTAAAAAACAGTCCATCTTATATATAGTTTTGTTAATTTAACAACGTTTTTTTCAATTATATACGATAGATGTCGTTAATATCCTCCCAGAATCCTTTGCGTGTAGGTAGCAAGCCTTGGAAGGCCATGCAGGCTAAAGTGGCCAAGGTGGCAAACACCGCCCTGACTCTTATGGCCAGTCCGACACTGGGTGAATCTATAATGATGTGCGGTTTGACAAACGAAAGAATTAAGGATTTCTTAGTAAAGGCACACCAGTCCAAGTGGCCGAGCGGTCTAAGGCGTTATGTCTGCGCAGTATGCCTACTTGGAAACTGGGAAGTTATGAGTTCAAATCCCGACATCGGCAATTTGTCAATTATTAAGAAGAAAAAAAGGGGCGGCTAATTGACTACACTGTCGACGTATGGACAAGAACGAAGTAACCAGCAATGCTTGAGAAGGTTTTCTGCAGTTTCCTTCACGAACTCCAGATGAATATTGGCATAGTTCCTATCATAGTCGGCTGCAGTCGCATATCCTACCAATTCCTAGTCTTTACACAAAAATTTCTTCCACACTACTCACATCCTTACATCCTTAGGCATCACAATGGACCTTATGGTCGAAGTGTAGCCCGTCCAGGGCAGCCTCTATAATCTATCTCTAAATGGACATGAATATCATATATTCTCCATAAAATCACGTATATTTTGATGATGCAATAACATGGTCTTCTCTTCCAAATCGTTGTCATTGATTTTAAAAAATTTTCATATTTTTTGATGCACTTACCCAACGTTCTTTATGTACCTATAAAATGATTATAATTAATATTTTAATTAGAATTACGAATATGATTTACTCATTAGTTTTTCCTATTGGAATTGGAAACCTTGAATATGAAAAAAAAACAGTGGTTATTTCAGCAATAAATACTTTTTTCCTTATACAACTTTCATTTTTTTTTTCAATTTTATACTATTCGCTGCAAAAGTTGATGTTATTTTTTTAAATTTTATAGTTGATTTGTGCCTTTTTCAGTTTTCGAAAAAAATTTCGAATAAAAGTTGTTACTATATTTATAATGAATAAGTTTTATCCGAAGCATTTTTCTCGAAACCCGAATCAAAAAGGCACACGTCAATTATAAAATTTTAAAAAATAACATCAATTTTTGCAGCCAATTGTACTATTGCACTTACTGACAATATAGACGTGCAAAAAAAGTTTATTAAATGATAGAGAACTGAATTTGTTTTGCCATAATAAAACGTTTTGTTAAGCAACGCCGGATTTCCGCCTAGGCCTACAAGGCCCCGGCTTAGGGCGCCAGTGGCGGAACCTTCATATAAGCTCAAAAGCCTGGCTTGCCTTATCAAAAAGCTTTATCGAAAATATTAACTGAAATCTTGAAACGATATTATTCCAGCTATTTAAAAGTTGGCAGTCTTACTTTTGCACTTGTCAACCAAAAGGTCAAACAAAAAAATAGTACAGGAAATGGGTTGAAAAAGAGTCATTTTTTTGTCACGCGTTCAAAGTTGGCGAAAAAAAAGAGGTTTTTGAGCGATAGCGACGATACTGTGAATTTGACAGAAAAAAACCATTTTTAGGTATTAACAAGACAAGCAATTTCGCTCGTCAGAAATTTTTTCGAAAACCGAATGAATATGGCACAAATAAATTTTAAAATTTTGATAAATAAACGCTAATTTTGTGGCCATGTGTATGTTTTTACCACCTGGCTTTATATAACACTTTTTTTTTTTAATAAATACTTCAAAAAAAATTTAATCTTATCTGTTGGTATTAGAGTAATCAACCTAAACATGCTATTGTTGAAAGCATTATTAAGAAGATGTTATGCCATTTCTATAAATAAACAATTACTTAATAAATAAAAATTACATTTAGATTTATCTTCAGAAAGTAATTTATATTTTTAATACAACCAGCAAAATTAACAAAATGTAGATCTATCAAGTAAGGTGAGTATTTAACTCAGCGTCCAAAGTCCAACATTAAGAAACAAATCAATGCCCTGAACGAAAAACAGATTGGTTTTGTTATATAGTTTCCGTTTGTTAAACTAATAAAAATATTAAAAAATAAATAAATAATCGAAATGAAAGTATTAGAAGAGCTTGAATCTATATATAGACAACTAGCTGTTTCCCGCGACTTCGTCCGAATTTATATGAAAGCTAACTTAACGACTATACAGAAACTCAAAAAACGTCGTACCGAAAGCACCAAATTTGAAATCTATTTTTAAGCAGGTCTAGGTATTTTCACGGAAAACTAAGGCAATAATTTCTGCAGAAAATATTGGTTATAAGTATTGAGCTGTCTGGCACGGGAGGGAACTTAGCATTTCAACCTACTAGCAGTAGTTAGAATCAAATTCATTTGTATTGGACTTTATATGCGCGTAAGGGGAACTTATTTAAAAGTAGAAGGGCAACTTATTTAAACCATATTTTAATCATATATTTAATACTTAGTATTAAATATATGTTTCCTCCCCTTCATTTTGAAAATAGACTGATCCACTCAAACTGTGACGATATTCGAGGGTTCTTTACAAATGAACTTAACTCTACTAAGTTGTTTACAGGAGTGCGACCATGAAACTTGTTGACAGAAGTGTATGTCATTGAGCATGAGGCTGCAAACATCGACCTACTAGCTCTAGTTTATAATTTACCCACCAGAGAGCATATCCAAGTGCAATAAATATTATAATTGTATTTTTATTCTGTTTGTAAATATTTAATCTTACGCGAATGACTCATATCTTATCTATACCTCAAGAAGAAATTACATAAGTAACTGCGTATATTCTGCGAAATACAAATTCCAACATCATGACTGGATATTACTTAATACCTATCCAAAATTCAATCTACTCTTTTTAGAGACGTGACCACTGGTCTAATATTCAAATAAGAAACACTTTCTGGAAAAACGAATTTCAATTTATATCAAGATACAATTACGTGTCCGAGTATCTGTATCATCGGAGTTCTTCAGTACTTAAATTATTCATACTGTCCCATATGTATAAATATTATTATATAAGCAGGCATCATATCTGACGATAAAAAAATGATGATATTTACTAATAATAACATTGTGTTTCATTTTTCATTGACAATCAATTAATCGATTGTTTTCACCTATGATAAGTTTATCAATAAAGATAATTCTATTGGATTGATAATATTGGAAACTATTTACATAAAAATCATACAGAATGGTCCGACCAAACTACCCATATTATACAAGGCAAAATATTGACGTGAATACGTTTATAAATTTGATATACATGGGGGGTAATTCAAAAAAACCTGATGATAACAAAATCGGGGGGTACAGTTTGATGAGCTAATGAACTACAAAACTATCAGCTACATCAAAAATATAATTACACCACAAGATAGCTAAAGGCTCGAAGAACTTGTTACGCTAGAAGTCGTCGAGTTATGAGTCCGACGCATCACGCACAGTGGAGGGGGAACCGCCGCCATTTTGAAGTCGTTTTGCTGCGTTACATAATTTCCGTTTGGTATAACTTTTTACTCAGAGAAGCTAGGACGTTCGTTTTAGTTTCAATCGATAGCTCTTGCCAGGATCTATATATATATATGTACATAAGATATTAGTGAGAAACAGTTATAGCAACTATATATGGCGTTGAATTAAAAAAATTTTAAAAATAATGCATGCAATAAAACATGCATCAGATGGTGGTTCTCATGCTACGATTAATTTGAGTTTCATAGATTTTTTTGGTTCAGGCATCGTCTCTAATCCTTCCCATAGATTTAGTACGGTAGACGTCAATGCTTAAACTAGGCTCCAATGCCAATGCTCGGACCCCGTTTCCCTTCCTCGTCACGTATCTTCACGTAAGACAATTGCCCTTCCCCTCTCCTTTATACGTACGTTTTATACGGACGTTAGCATGAAGTATAGCTTATAGCTAGCTACTTTAGGCAAAAAAACTATGTTCCCCTTTGAAACAAAAGTTTTCTATGAAGAAATGCGTATCGTTTTTGTTGACCCAGCCTGTATACCAACAAAATATCGACGCCACTCTGTACCTATTAATATTAATTTACTACGTTTATATAAGTTTTTAATAGCAACGATAATATGTTTATTTTTCATCATTTCCACTTTGTTTTAGTGGAAAATAATAGCGTAGATAAGCGCAACGGAGTAAAACCATTGAAATAAACAGTTATGTTAGAAATTAAAAATATGAAAAAGATGATAAAATCACTAGGACTCGATTCATAGGCCTTTGTCTATCCGGAACGATGCCAATTACATCAATTACACCACAGTTGACATACATGTACGTATTTCAATATAGTTGTAATGTAGCGAAAGGGTGCGTGTGATAAAGAAAATAATTGAAATGTATATTTTTGTAAACTTTATTTCACTACTTTTTGGATAACAATTACAACTTTTAGATTATATTTTTGAATTGTATTAACTTTTTGATTTCAACGAATGTTAAATTTTTACTGAACTACTGGTGAGCCGTTGTTATCCTGCTTTATATATCTGAAATGCACGCGTTCTAAGAAAGTGACAGAATCGCATCGAATATTCTTTACATTCCAGAACATACTTATAAAGTTAATCTGTTTCTATACATGAGTATATAATAAGAGACAAAGATATGCGCGTATAAGTAAATGTATCGTTCAGTCTTGTTGTTTGGTTTTTTCTAGAGTTGTACAATGTTAAATACAATGTGTACTGTATCTCAGTGATTGAGATACAATTGTAAATAATCAGTGATTGACTTTAAAAGTTAGAGCCTATTAATATGTCATATAATCACCGCAGTAACGACTTTTGGCAACATGAATCAGACGACAACTCACGTATTTTATACGAGTCATACGTGAGTCATATTGTCTGTAGATAATAAAAAACACAATGTTTCGTCAGGATTTGTCTGTTTGTTGATAATATTTATAAATTATTAAATTATACATGGAATTGCATAAGGTTGCACACACGATACGAGAAAGATAGATCGAATAAGAAAAGGATAAAATGAGTATATATATATATATATATATATATATATATATATATATATATATATATATATATATATACATATAACAGACAAGTATAACTATATACAGACATTTTTCGTTCTTTATATCTTCAAACCTAACACGTATCTCCAAACACGTCAGAATACTTTATTAATATTTTTAACACATTCAACGATAGTTTAACTACTTATTTTCAAGTTTTTTTAAATATTTATTTTTAGCAGTTATAATTCCATTTCATGATAAATATGCGGTTAAATAAATATTCCCTATCTACTACGTGTTAAATGCCAATTTTTGAAAAATTAATTTTTATGTATTTACTATTGATTAATAACATATTAAAAACTCGGTATCTTAAGTTTGCTTTTAACGCGCGTATAACCTTAATGTAAAATACCGACTATTTTCTTAAATATGATTTTCAAAAAGTTCATCAATTTCAAATCTTATGTATATCACATTTAAGGCATTTCTTTTGTATAAGTGTTCTAGAAAAATCCTCTAAGTGCACGAAACATCGAGTTCGTTTACTGATTAGGGTGGTCCTAATCAGTCGGCACCGTTTTTTGCTGAACAGCAAAAATCACCGACGTTCAATCAGCTATTATTACTTCACCTTTACGCTCTATTTAAATATCTACTATGTCTGGCGTATTTAACGCGTTTATGAGAATTTCAGTTTGCGAATTCCAAGCAGTCCAGTAATTCGATCGAAGTTGTTTCGTAGATAGAATTAGAAAACAATTTATTTTATTGTATTGCCCCTCAGACGGTAGCTCCGGCAAAAAAGTGATGATGGAAAAAAGGACCATTGATCGGCAACATACAATTTCGTATATTCCAAGATAATCCAAAAGAAAAAATGGACCAAAGATTGTATAAAAAGTGGTTTAGGTCTAGTTAATTTGTATTATTTAAAATAAGAAAAGTATTTAAAAAACAGATGCTATTAAATTTAAAAATAACTTTAATATAAAATAAATAAAATTAAAAATAATGGACTTTGGACTAAAACGTAATATGTAGGGTAGAACAGAAAAATTGAAGTTCATTAAAGGAAAAATATAAACATTTCTACTTTTTTTTATAATATAATATTTTTTTTATAATTCACAATATTACTAATAAATTTAAAGTTACCATAAATATTCGAGAGCAAAACCTTTTGGTGTTTTAAAACATAGTATACGGAGTAATAAGAATAAGGGAAGGGAGGGGTAATGAGATTCATCTTGGCTATACAAAAATATTTAATTAAACTCATGATAATATATTATTATTTGTGGACCTTACTACGGGACGCAATGAAATAATTACATTTTTAGGACATCCCTCGGCACGCTTGGCAACCCTACTTCGAAACCTTAATATATAAAACCTACATTAACTATTCATAGATGGTAATGAGACCCCATTGGTTACCATCGCTCCAAAAAGGAACATATATATTTCAGTCTCATGATTACAATACAATATAATTAATAAATAGTAGCCTAAATTTCAACCCACTGCTGGGTAAAAGTCTCCCCCAAATGTTTCTCATTGCGATCAGTGGCGATCCTCTTACAGAGACTACCTGCAAACATCTTCAGATCATCTCTCCACCGTTTTATCTGGTGCCCTTCCCCTTTTTGAGATAAACGGTGTCCAGTTTGTAGCAGTAGTGAGCCAATGTGGGAATATACCAAGATATCCTGCTATATTCAACCTGAAATCTGAGTTAAATAAAAGATAATGGTTTGGACTTTCGTTTATTTTGCCTGAATATTTAATAATAATTTCAAGAGTTTGTTGGTAGTTACCGGGTAACTCAGGAAAACTTGTTTGTTCGGGAGACCAAAAGCTTTTTCAGGATGATGAGCATCACGCTGGTACTTTGTAAGTAGCTTCGTTTTGACAAGACGCCCAACTTTTTTAATTATAAAATTTTGGAAAACTATATCGAAATTTTCTAGAAGCCGTTGAACATTGAGGATGGGAGACTCGGATTCCATTGAATTTGAAGGACGAAAATTTTTCTCGTTCTTCACTTGATTATCTAACAATTAAACTTAAAAATAACTCGAAATTTTCTGAAAGCCGTTGAACATGTCGAATTGACCGTTCATCCAAAGTTTACGAGCCTAAAGTTATTTTTAAGTTTAGAAGAACGAGGAAAAATTTTCGTCCTACAAATTAAATGGAATGGACTCCGAGTCTCCCATCCTCAATGTTCAACGGCTACCAGAAACTTTCGATACCGTTTTCCAAAATTTTATAATTAAAAAAAGTTGGGCGTTTTGTCAAAACGAAGCTACTTACAAAGTACCAGCTTGATGCTCATCATCCAGAAAAAAAAACTTTGGTCTCCCGGTCCATGTACTGCTCTCATAGATATCCAAATATTGAACAAATCTAAGATTTAGAATCGAGCATATTACTGCTGCCTACTCAATTCCAAACATAAAAACTATCATCTAGAGTTAATGGATTTAAAAATGAAACATAAACAACAAGTAACATGAAAACACTCAAGATCAAGTGATCAACCCCATGGTTTGCATTCTTTACCCGGTAGCTCACATTCCTCCATTCTCCTCTAATAAAATTCTTCAAGAAACTCGTTACAAATATTAATATAAATTGAATCGAGTAATGTACTTAACGTTAGAATATGTAAACCATGTATTTAAAAAAAAAATATTTATTATAATATTTTATGATTCCATGATTTGTGCCTTTATCTGAAAAAAAATACTAAAGTGACTGTGACTCCGATATTAAAATTGAGGTATTTTATCTCATCAATTAATATTTTTCAGAGATAACTAAAGTAGATATCACCTAAAAATCATATTTTTCTTTTTAAATATCGCTATTATAATTTGTAACATAATCAATTGTATGCAAATCATGAACAAGTAATTGTCGCAATTTTTTTATTTTGGATTTATTTATTATTTTTTGTTTAGTTATATATAATTAAGTGAAATTAAATTGTGATTTTTTGTATGTGGTTTTACAGTCCAGCCCGCAAACATGGATTTAACAAAGGTAAGTGACCAAATGTATTTGGAATTTTTTGGAATAAATTTTTATTTACTCGATTACATTTTTGTTAACTACCTTTAAAATGCAAAAAATCAATTTTTTTTAATGGTCTGATGTTTCTATGTATTCTTTATTTTTTTACCCAGTATATTTGTAAATATACAAGGTATATTAAATTTAGTTCCGACTTTGTGACGCTTGACAATGATTATAGCAGAAAAAATTTTTGTTATAGGTATTCATAAATTTACCTAATTACTCCATTTCCGCATGTCCGTCCGTCTGTCTGTCTGTCCGTGAAGCCGATAACTCAAAAAAGAAAAGAGATAACGAGCTGAAAATTTTTGTGTGTGTTCTAGAGCAAAAAAATAAGGTCAAGTTCGTTAATGGGCAAAATCGGAACGTGTTTCCCCCCGCAAGGAGGGGGAAATTTATATCTTTGAAACCGTAAGAGTAAGAAAAAAAATTTATTGACAAAAAATCTTCTTCTCTTTAAAATAAACAACTTTTGTTTAAAAAATTTTTTCATAAACTCAATAGTTTTCTCATAATTTGTGCTCAAAGTTGAAAATGAGAAATACAATTGTTACATCCAAACATACTATTTTTATACCCAGTTTATTTGTAAATATACAAGGTATATTAAGTTTAGTTCCGACTTAGTAACGCTTGAAAATATTGATCGCAGAAAAAAATTCATTTGTAGAATTGTTCAAACATTGATATACAATCTCAGTATATTCTGGGTATTCAAACAATTAACTCAATTAGTTGTTACATTACTTGTTTTAATTCTAATTTCACAAAAAATTCGAATACCTAATTAATTTATGCCTCGCTTACAAATACTCTAACGATATAAACTTAGATATGCGTACCTCAGTCCAATGACTCGTCATTATTATTTATTTTCTAATGATGCACAGTAATTGCGAAACTATAGTCAAAATAAAAATATTGTTACGAAAAACCCAAATATTTGTAATTAAGGAATATTATTCTGTAGGAACGAATTTTTAATTTAATTTGTAGAAATCTTGTTGTTGCCAAACACTAATTTGATTGAGTTCCTTAAGAAAAAAATGACATAAATTGATGATTTTTGAATGATAGTTTGCTACGAAGTATAAAATATCAGTAAACCCATGTGCAACTTTCGCACATTCTACATTCTAAAACGAATAAGTCGATTGTTTCTGTGAACCTATGTTTAGAATTGTATTCAAAATATTTTCTAAATAGGTTAATCACAAATTCTTAAGAAGATTAATTAGTTAAAATTACTTAAGAAGATTAATTAATTAATTGATTAGAATTTTGCTGAGTAATTATATTTTCAATCTTATTAGTAAATAAATGAGTTATGAGCAAATTAGTTATGAGCAAATATAGTAGAGGAAATAAACTTTCGACACATTAAAAACTTCAAAGCTTATATTTATATGGACTTTTTTTGTTTGATTTGTAATATCAGCAATAAAAGTTTGTTCCCGTACTTTTGAAACACAAAAAATTAAGAAAATTTCAAAATTTACAACGATGATTACTTTGGATAATCAATGGATTTTCAAGCCCAAGCCTGTGTATCTTTTCAATTAGTCGAATAATCCACCTATGTACTTAATCACATCATTGACAAGTGTCAGACAATTAGTAAATAATTTTTTTTTAGTATTATTTACAAAAATTATTCATTTTATTGGACTGATAAAAAGGTATAATAAAAACATAAAATATATGCAATATTTATATGGATTCTTTATAATTCTTTTGATAACACCAGTCTTAGAGTTTTTTACCTCTATGTATAGACTCTAGACTTATAGAATATAGAGTATAGACTATAGAGTTATAGACCATAACAACCTATAGTAGATATACATCAAATTAAAATTTAAAAAAGTCAAAAAAGTAACATTAAAAATAAAAATAAAAACCCAACGCAACAATATGAAACATAATAAGAACTTACCCGTTACCTCCACCAAATTTATATGTAAAATGATAATGTTAATAATATCCTTATACATCATCTTGTAAAACAGCTGATAATTTTTAAACGACTGAACAGATTTTTATCAAACATAACTAACAATGGGTGTGTTTGGGCGAACAAAGTTCTTAGTATCCTAAGTTAGATACTCAGCATAAAAATAAATTAAGGGCTTAGCGACTGAGTACAGCGCTTTTCGACCTGGATAGACTTGCTGACCTGGTAGATAGATTGTAACGGATGATAGATTATAAGGCCCATTGTGATGCCTAAGGATGTGAGGATGTGAGTGGAGTGGAAGGAATTTTTGTGTGTAGGCTAGGAATTGGTAGGATGTGCGGTTGCAGCCGACTCTGATAGGAACTCTGCCGATATTCATCTAGAGTTCGGGAAGGAAACTGCAAAAAACCTTCACAAGCATAACCGGTTACTTCGTTCTTGTCCATACGCCGACAGTTTAGTCAATGAACCGCCTTTTTTTTTCTTAATAATTGACAAACCGCCGATGTCGGGATTCGAACCCATAACCTCCCAGTTCCCTTTGATTATTTTAATAATCTGTATATAAAAATACTATTTTTAATAATAAAACTGCTGTTAAGGATGTACGAACACTGATGTATAGTCCATTTATAAAATTCTTCAAAATCTTATATAGTACATTTATTAAAGTCCAAAATAATGTTTATTATTTTTTGTCGTAAGTTAAAATTTAAATTTAATGTAGGCCCGTCGTACCGGGTCTAACAAAAAAAATATTTAAGAAAAAATATTTCAGATAATTAAGTTACCGCCGACAGAAATAAAATTTACTCGAAATCTCAGTTATCTTTTTAAATATCTTTTTTTTAGGCCCGTCATACCGAAATTTTATTGGATCAATCTCTTTATTAATATTTTTATTTTCTATTGTCAAAGTATGTGTACAAATATGGGTTTCTCCATTAGAGCAATGCATGAAAACTCGAATTTTAACATTAAATAATTAACTCAAGTTCCCCATAACTCCCCCTGAAACTTTTATAATTGATTTATATGCACTTCATGTAAACAAAAAATCAAGCCTTAATCTTTTTGAAGCTTCAGTGCTCGTACATCCTTAAAACTGTCCAATAAACTCAAATATTTACCAAATATTAAACAATATTTAAATGTTTAGCCAAAAACGGAAAAACCTGCTGAAATAGTTGTTACAAAAATGCGGCAAATTGGCGAAGATAATCCAACAAATGATACTAACGATGCAAAAAAATCAAATCCACTAGAAGCGTAAGTTTTTTCATATAAAATTTGTTTCGATAGTTTCTATTGAGTTTCAAATAAATTGTTAATATGACATTTTTTTATAGAGAATTTGTGGATCCAACAGACGAGTCATTACCCAATGTTGGATTCTTTAAATTGGTAAGTAACAATTAATCTATCTATTCTATACATATAAAATGCTTTGTCCTGAATGACAAACAGCCTAAACCAGATCAACGCACAGCCTAAACCGCTGATCGTAGAGACCTGAAACTTGGAGGGTGTGTTCTTTGTATGACGTAGGCATCCGAAATTTTCCGAAATTCTACCTCTAAAGAGGTGAAAAACGGGAGCAACGTGATTCCTTGGTCCAATCTACTTCAAATTTTGCATAAACATTCAGTATATTTACTTAAATACTAAGTAATATAAGGTCTGTAAAATTACAATTTGCGTGGGCGAAGCTGCAACGGGCAGTGCTAGTTTTGTATAAAACAACACTTGAAATAAGAATTCATCATTGGTTTAAATAATAATAAATTTATTAACAGATTAAAGTAAATTTCATTAAATTAATTAATAATAATAATCGTAATAATAATGGGGTATTACCTCCGTTACTAAGACTCCACGGTCTATAACAGAGGCCACCCACATCATTATTATTTATTTTAACCTTTATTAAATTTATAACCGTACCTAAATGGCGTGGATCAGAAGACAAGGTATTTGTGTGCAGACTAGGAATCGGTAGGTTGTGCGGCTGCAGCCGACTTTGTTAGGAACTTTGCCGATAATTATCTGGACTTCGTGAAGGGAAACTGCAGAAAACTTTCACAAGCATACGCCGACAGTTTTAGTCAATTATCCGTCCCATTAATCATAATTGACAAACAACCAATGCCGGGATTTTAATTCGCAACCTGCCAGTTCCAAGTAGAACGCCATAACAACCGCCATAATTTACTTGACTGGTAAATTTTATTAAATTAGTTAAAAAATTTCAGATTTTAATAAAACCAATGATGAATTTTTATTTTCAGACTAATTGTTCGATACAAAAATAATCATTGTTATCAATTTGATTTCAGTTTCGTTTTGCCACATGTTCAGATAAGTTTATGATAACTGTTGGATTAATATCGGTTGTAATCACCGGTTTATGTATTCCACTTCAAACGCAAGTATTTGGTGACATTACAAATATAATGGTAAAATATGGTATTCTTCGATCAACAGTATGGGATATGTATCCGGAAGAGAAAAAAGAGGAAGTTAATTCACAGTTTTTGGATGATGTATGGAGTTTTGGTATAAATTATAGTTTAATTGGTGTGGTGACATTCTTTTGCGGCTATGCAGCAACCACTTTATTTAATTATAGTGCTATTCGACAGGTGTGAAAACTTTTTAATAATATAAGCAAAAAATTCGTTACACAGTGGAACTGCTTCAACTTCAGCGAATTTTCTTAGAATACATAAATCACTCTCTAGCGGTCATAATTTTAGTGTGATCAAAATAAAATATCTTTGATTTTAGTATTTGCAAAGGTCAATTTTATTACTAAATGGCTAAAAAAGGGGGGCATAGAGAAAGAAGAAAACACAAAATATAAAAATATCACTCTTAATATTAGAACAATCGAAAAATGTATAAGTAAAGCTGTAGAAAATCAAGTTTGCTACAATTCATTACCTGATCATTTTTTCCAAACTCTAATGTGTACAGAGATATTTAGGAATTTAAGTTTCAATTTTAATTCGTAAATATTTCGGTCAATATTAGGGTAACAGAAAAAATGATAAGAACCAAGATTATAGTAAAATTAATTATGTATAACTATACTTCTTAGACATTTTTCGACTTTTCCAACATTAAGACAGATATACCAAATTTTATGTTTCCCCCTCTCTCTTAACTCTCCCCCCCTTTTCCTTTGGCCAAATGAGGGTATATTAAGTTTAGTTCCGTTTTTGTAACGGTTAAAAATATTGATCCGTCAACACGATAACTTAAAAACGAAAAGAGATAGCGAGCTGAAATTTTGTATGTGTTTTCTAGAGCTAATACTTAAGCTCAAGTTCGTGAATGGGCAAAATCGGACCATGTTTGGCAAAATAGGCAAAACTGCCTATCTTTGAAACCGTAAGAGATAGAACAAAAATTTAAATGTTCCTTTTTTAAAAATAAACAACTTTTGTTGGAAACTTTTTTTTCATATATTCAGTATAAACCGGGTATTTAAGCAATTAACTCAGTTAGTTGTTATTTTCACTTATTTTTTATTCTGTTTAGTGACGTCATTTTTTTGTTCTAGACTTATGTAATACGAGGATTGTTTTTCAAAAAAACATTAAACCAAGATATTTCATGGTTTGATTTAAAAGATTCTGGCCAATTTGCAAGTCGTATGTCTGAGTAAGTATTAATCACAACAAAATAGAATACATTTCACTCTTGACCGTTGTTTCGTTTTACATTTTTAGTGACATAACAAAACTTGAAGATGGAATTGGTGAAAAAATTCCAATGTTTGTACATCAACAAGTTGCATTCATTGGTTGTTATATTCTGGCATTTATTCGAGGGTGGGAATTAGCTTTAGTCTGTATGATATCACTTCCAATTACTTCGATTACAATGTTTACTGTGATGCGTGTAAGTAGTAATTAGCTAAGGCTTTTCGGAATTACTTAATTCAATTATTCGCTAATTTTTAGATTATGCGAAAATACTCAACCAGAGAACTAGATGAATATGGCAAAGCCGGGTCCATTTCCGAGGAAGTATTAAGTGCAATTCGAACAGTCATTGCGTTTGGGGGTGCAGAAAAAGAATCTGTAAGATATTCAGAACGACTTGTGTATGCCAAGGATAACAATATTAAACGATCATTCTTCACGGGTCTTGGTTTTGGAAGTTTGTGGTTCTTTATTTATTGTACATACGCTTTGGCGTTTTGGGATGGTGTTCGATTAATGTTACGCGACAAAGGGAAAGATGATCCTTCTTATGATGTTGATACTATGGTTACGGTAAGTCCTAACTATATATAAAGGATTGTGTACATAGAAGCGCAAGAATCAAATAGTACGGCTATTATAACAAATCAGACAAGCGTTTTCAAGCCAATCTAGAGTAATTAAGCCAAGTGTGACTAAATCGATAAATTAAATACTGATACTGATTATTAAACATACACAAGAAATAAACGGATCATGAATTTGGATACTGGGCTTTGGGTAAAGTTAAACCATTTCCAAGATCAAAATCAGCTGATATAACACTATAAGGCTATTGGCCCAAAACAAGACCAGATGGCCAACACTGATTACTGCTGATCGACGCAGCTGATTGTCTCATCATGCACATAACCCTTTAATTCGTCAGTTAACCCAGTTAATCCTTTAGTTAATTCGTCAATCCAATCATTTAAATGACAAAACTGGTTTACAATCATTGTGAAACACGCACCAAATGAGCAACGAGTAACATATCTTCGATTCCATATCCCGGAGATAGTTACGTTTAGTTAAGTCATACTGATGATGACTACTTTGTAGTCGAAATACATATTTATAAAATACAAATAATTGATCTAAGAATTGGGGCAAAAATTTGAAATTTAATTACTATACAATATTTGGATATCTATATTTCTTTTCATCTATATTTCGTTTTATATCTCGTTTCTTATATTTTGTTTTCTCCAGGTATTCTTTAGTGTTCTAATGGGTAATATGAATTTTGGAATGGCAACACCATATGTAGAAAATTTCGCTAAATCTTGTGGAGCAGCCAAAACTGTATTTTCTATTATCGATTCCAAACCAAAAATTGATGCGATGAACGACAGTGGAGAAAAACCAACAAGTGTTGAAGGGTCAGTTACATTCAAAAATGTGCATTTTGAATATCCGTCCAGATCAAATGTTCAAATTCTTCGAGGACTTAACTTGACCGTAAAACGTGGGGAAACCGTAGCTTTAGTTGGCAGTTCTGGTTGTGGTAAATCTACTTGCATTCAATTAATTCAACGATTATATGATCCTCGAGAAGGAACTGTAAGTCTCATATAAGTTTACGTCAGACGATTGAAATTATTTTCTGGATTCATGATTTCAGGTATTTTTGGACAATCATAATATTTCAAACTTAAATGTGGCTTGGTTACGCTCACAAATTGGTGTTGTGGGCCAAGAACCAGTACTATTTGGATGTAGTATTGCAGAAAATATTCGATTTGGTAATCCAAGAGCCACTCAACAGGATATCGAAAATGCAGCAAAAAAAGCGAATGCACATGATTTTATTATGGCATTGCCAAACGTAAGATAAAAATATTTATAAATGTCTCAATTTTGGAAACATAGATATGTAATTTTCAAAACTTAAAATTTTAGAAATATGACACAAAAGTCGGTGAGCGCGGTACTCAAATGTCTGGAGGTCAAAAACAAAGAATTGCAATCGCTAGAGCATTGATTCGCGATCCATCAATATTGTTATTAGATGAAGCAACTTCTGCTTTAGATAATAACAGCGAAGCGAAAGTACAAAAAGCTCTAGATTCAGCTAGTAAAGGTCGAACTACAATCATTGTTGCTCATCGATTGTCTACAATTAAGGGCGCAGATAAAATTGTTGTCATCTCCAAAGGTCAAGTAGCTGAAGAAGGAACTCATGATGAATTAATGGCAAATAAAGCAGATTATTACAAATTAGTAACAGCACAAATAGGTGTAGATGATGAACATGAAGATGGGGATACTTTTGATTATGATACTGTCATTCCTGGAAATTTCAGTAGGTTTTTTTATAATCAAAGTTTTAGTTCAAATTTTTATTTATTCTAATTTTGATTTACAGATGCGAAAAAAATGACTCAACGACAAATCAGTAAAATTAGTGCACTATCTTCTGGCAGTCGAGGATCAACGGTATCTCAACCAGATCTACCAATAACGGTGAGTACCTAAATTGGTTATAATAAATAATTTTCCTGATTTTTTAAACAATAACTGTATTATTTGTATAGGATTTAGACGATTTCGATTATGATAAAGAAGCGCAGGCCTTATCAGTAATTGATGTTCTAAAACTCAATTCTCCAGAATGGTACATAATTATAATTGCATGTCTTGGATCCATAGTTATGGGTACTTCCATGCCATTATTTTCAGTTATATTTGGTGATATTCTTGGTGTAAGTTATTTTGGTAAAACATTATATTCGTGAAAATATTATTCCATAATTCTTTAATATTATAGGGTCTTTCTGGAGATGATAACGAAGAAATTCAAAGAACAACTAACAACAATGCTCTTTTATTTCTTGGACTTGGTGTCGCGGTTGGTTTGAGTACATTCTTACAACAATATATGTTTGGAATAGCTGGAGAAAAATTAACAATGCGTTTGAGAAGCCAATTGTTTTCAGCTATGTTGAAACAAGAAATTGGTTGGTTTGACGATCCAAAACAAGGAACTGGTACATTATGTGCACGATTATCGACAGAGGCATCTGCTGTACAAGGGGTAAGTTAGTCTTTTACAATGGCTTAGACCTGACAGCTGCCTATTTTGCGAGAAGTTGGAAGAAACTATAGAGCATCTTTTCCATCTCTTAATATCTCGAAGATTACCCCAGATCTTCGACTTCTTGTAAAAAAAAACTGGTCAGATGGTACTCATATCCGAAATTCCTTGCATCGGGATAGCACAATAGACTCCTTAAAAATATATTTATTCAAATTTTTCCATTTACAGGCAACTGGTAGTCGTATTGGTACTATTCTTCAATCTTGTTCCACAGTCGTATTTGCAGTGGGCTTAGCTGTATACTATGAATGGCGAATTGGATTAGCAACTCTTGCATTCTCACCATTTATTTTAATTGCAACGTATTTCGAACGTGCACAAATGATGAAACAAAATCGGAACTCCAAAGGGGATATTGAACAAGCAGCTAAATTAGCTGTAGAAGTTGTGAGTAATATTCGTACAGTAGTATCATTGGGACGCGAGAAAACATTTTATGAAGAATATATTACATTGTTGTTGCCGAGTTTTATAACACAAAAAAAATCTGTACACTTTCGTGGAATTGTATTTGGTTTGGGTCGAAGTTTAATGTTTTTCGCATACGCTACTGCTATGGTTTATGGAGCGTATTTAATTGTCAATGATGACTTGGAATATACTCGTGTTTTCAAGTAATTAATTTTACTATTTGTTTTTCCAAAACTTTCACAATTTTTAATGATTTTATTTTCTCTGTAGGGTATCTCAAGCACTTATAATGGGTACATCATCAATAGCACAAGCATTCGCCTTTGCACCAAATTTCCAAAAAGGTTTACAAGCCGCTGGTAACATTGTGCATTTATTAAATCGTAAACCAAAAGTTACCAGCGCACCTGGTAAAAAACCTGAAAATTGGGTTTGTGAAGGTGATATTGAATACAAAGATATTCAATTTAAGTATCCAAGCAGACCTGATACATTAGTGTTGCGTAAATTGAGTTTATCTATCCAAAAAGGTGAAACTGTGGCTTTGGTTGGACCATCAGGTTGTGGAAAATCTACGGTTATACAATTATTGGAACGATTTTACGATCCAAATACTGGCACTATTGTGAGTATTTATATTACGATAATCCGGTAATTGTGATACTAAACTTGATTTTGTACTTCCAGACACTTGATAATAAATCGATTCATAACGATGTACATTTGGATACATTACGTTCTCAATTGGGTATTGTTTCACAAGAACCGACATTGTTTGATCGTACTATTGAAGAAAATATCGCATATGGAGATAATGCACGTCAGGTATCGAAACAAGAAGTTATGGAAGCAGCCCAAAACGCAAATATCCACACGTTTATCACTTCATTACCATTGGTAAGAACAAAATTTCTCGTATATTCACAAAATTTCTGTACAATTAATTTGTGTTTTTCTTACTCTATTAGGGTTATGACACAAAATTAGGTGATAAAGGTACTCAATTATCCGGAGGTCAAAAACAACGAGTGGCCATAGCTCGTGCACTGGTACGTAATCCAAAGGTTTTATTATTGGATGAAGCCACATCCGCTTTGGATACGGAAAGTGAACATATTGTACAAGATGCATTGGATAAAGCACGTAAAGGTCGCACATGCATTACCATTGCACATCGATTATCAACCATACAGGATGCTGACACAATATTTGTCATAAATAAGGGGAAAGTTGTTGAAATTGGTACCCACCAATCGTTGATGAGTTTGAAAGGTGTTTATTATAAATTACAAACATTAAGTACGAAAAAATTAAATTAATCAATTTAGAATAAACTCGATCTCATAATTTTTACGAGTATACCATCGCAATAATAGATTTGGTAATTCTCAATGTCTTCATATTTTATTTATTAAATAAACATCGATGATCTTTGTTTGAGGCGCGTTTTTTTTCTTTTAAATTCGGAAAATCTAGTATGTAAATAATATTTGCTTCACCTCGCAAGTTTTTCTAATTTTAATAGATACTTAAAGCCGTCAAAAGTAGCATTCTTTATTCAAAGTTGTACAGGTCAATTGTGCCTTATTCATTCGGTTTGCGGGATGAACGAATTTTATGCGAAGTAATTTTTTGAAAACCGAATAAATATGGCACAAACCAATTATAAAGTTTTGAAAAAAGAACGCTACATTTGTGGCCATGTGTCCTAAGTTTCTATTAAAAAAAACATTTTTAAAAACAAGCTTTTTATAGTAAAACTAATTTTCTACAACTTTACTTCATATGTGTTTTTCGATTTTTTCAATATTAAGAGAGATATATCAAATTTTGTTTCCGTACCCCAGCCCATTATTATCTCTCTTCAATTAAGCCAAATTTGTTATTGTGATCCAGACCACTCAGTAAATTTTACCTAATAAATTCCATTATATTTTTGTACACGTCATTCCCTATTTCCCTGTAAAAAATGAATATTTCTATATCGGGTAATTTTTTAAGTACTTAGACAATAATTAAAATTATTACAAAGTAAGTTATTTATTTATTTTTTGAAACAACAAAGTCGTTATTAGAATTAAGTTTTAATTATTATTATTATTGTTTGTGATTTGTATATATTTCTATAAATTATATTAAATAAATTTTTTTTAAATAAATATTAAATTGATTTTCCTTGACAGATTATCCCATGTTATACCTCAACTAGCCAAGGTACTAAATTTAAATGTGTGGCTGTCATATATTCCACGCACACATCACGTTTGTAGTCACGCAAGCGCACTAATGCAAAATTTAGTACCTTGGCTAGTTAAGGAGACTAGAAAACGCTTCAATTTTGTATGTTATTTCACGTTTAGGCCCATAAGAATACTCTTTCAGTTATATAGATGTCTGTGACTGATTCAAACAAATATTATACACGTTGATAAATTTGATCAAAAATAAGTTTTAGTTTAATTTGTTCTATTGGTAAAAGTGAACATCTTTTCATAAAATTCATGTTCAAAACACTCGCGTTCAAAGCTCGGGGGCGTCTGCTTTGTATCTGGTATCGTCTTAAATTGGTCCTAATTTAGTATTTCTAATATTAGTACACACAAAACAAAATGGTCCTAATTTAGTATTTCTAACATTAGTGCACACAAAACATTCATTAATACTTAAAGGTAGTAAAATTGAAAATTTTATCGCTGTAGATAGGTACACGATGCGGAGAATACTTGAAATATTTTTCTGAGATTGTAGTTTCTAATAATACGTCATTATCAGAAACTAAACCACAAAAAATGATTGACTTCTATGTTCGATAATGACGTCATTTCAAACATGGTTACCATAGTGGCCACAAACATCAAAGACTTTTCACGGTTTTCCAAGACAAACAAATAAATCCAAATCTATAAAAATGAATCACATCATGGATTTAAAACCTATACATGTGTCATCGCGTCAGAAATCAAATGTAAATATTAGAAAAATGTACACCACTTATATTCGCGATAGTACAGAATCATATCAGTTGATTTTAACATAAGAAGTTAGTAAAGAAGGGCTAATTAAAAAAAATATATAAATTCACTTAATTAAAATATCCTTCAATTTATTATCAATTGATATTATAAATAAAAATTTGAACTAAATAAAAAAAAATACTAATTTAAATTATTTGCTATCTTTGATGATTAGCAAGTTTCCTCTTCTCTTTATCACTTTTAAATACACGCCAATGAGCTTCATTTAAAGATTGTAAATTATTTATTTTTCGCCCAATCCATAATAACCATATAAATCCAATTGCTGCACATATTACATTTTCTAAATAAAATCCATCAATTTGTGTATCACATTTTCCAAGGGCATCAGCACATTCCTAAATATTGTTATCGTCATTATTGATTTTTTTATTGTTTTAAATACATCCCGATACCCCGATACACCTCAATGAGAGTTTTATCAAAATTAGCACATTAATTTATATTGGGAACTCCAGCACTTTGATACGCTCTCTGGTGTGAAGTAACAAACTAGAGCTAGTAGGTCGATGTGACCCAGTCCCCGTGGCATACTCTTCGACCCACAAGTTTCATGGTCGCACTCAATTTAACTAACAAATTAACTGTTACTGATAAAATTTTTGCTATCATCAAACAAACAAAAGTTAGTCTCTTGCGCGCTTCGTTAGTGCACTATCATCGAGAATTTTCGCGAGAGAAAAGTTGGGCGTCTCGTCGAAAGGGAGCTACTGACAAAAATTTAGCCTGTTACTAATCATTCAAAAAAAACCGTGCTGTACTGTGGACTAATTTCTATATACATAAAAAAGTTAATAATTTGTTCTTTTTGTATATTTAGATTGTTAATAAGTTTTAAAATTATTTCTTGGCTGTATTCGTTTTGGGCGCTTACACGCTTTCAGCGCTATCCAGCGGTGTTTTTAGTGTTCAACTTGACGCTGTGTAAACTGGCCGAGAGTGCTCATGGTAGAGTTCAAACGATAGACACCACGCTCACAGACACTTTATCCATCGATGTAGAGCAGAAAAAGCCTGATTGCCAAATTGTACTAACTCCTAAAACGAATACTATATAAGCGTTTGTTTCATGAGCCGCGTAAGCATTCATAAGCCAATACGAACACTAAGAAATAGCTCTTATAAGCGTGAGCGCTGAAAGCGTGTACGCGCACAAAACGAATACACCCCTCATCTAACAGAAGTTTTAACGTTGTGGAACGTTGATTGAACATAAGGTCTAACCATTTTTTATTACTAATATGGAATGTAACAAACGACAACCAACAAAACACAGAGTGGGCGTACAATATGCTACTTATTTTAGAATGGGCTTTGGCAGTATTGGGATCTGTACTAGCAGCAGTTTCTAATTTGTTCAACCGAGTACGGCCACGAAACTTGTGGGCCCAAAAGTATGTCAGGGGCAGAAAAAATAGTCCTATTAGCTCTAGTATCTAATATTCAAATTTATCTACCAGAGAGCATATACAAGTGCTAGTATACTAAAATTGATTTAAAACGTAAAAATTTGCTTTACTAGGTTTTATAACATTTATAATAGAAAATTAATGTACTCATTCCGTTAAAATAATGAATCCGTTATACCAAATTAAAATGCAGTTTTCGCAGTATTTTGGTTATTAGTATACATCAACTGCTTAAGAATGCGTCATCTAAATAGCTCACAATTTAATTTGAAACAGTCAAATAGCATTTCAACCCGAAACAGTGCCGAGCATTTCAACAAAATAACTTTCTATTACCTTTTCGAAAGGAATAATTTTGTGATAAAAATGAGAATCTAAAAATATCTACCTCTACGTCCAGAGGGCCGAGGTTCGATTCCTGGTTGACGAGTAAATGTTTTCTTATCAATATTTAATTAAAATTCAATGACATTTGTCTATAAAGTGTACGCTAGTCCTCTCGAGTTTGTCTTACGTAACCGAAATGGAATTTGACGCATAATTATACACAAATAACAAATATATGAATAATTATTTTACTTACCTTTTGTTCAAGAATCGTACTACATTGATTTAAAATCTGTGAATTGTCTTTAGATCCTACACAATTCCGCCATGTTAATGAATCTACAAACCATAATGCAACAGTTGATGGCCAATTCCCACCTAAATTACTTAGCGTATTTAATAAAGTCATATATGTACCACCAACCGAAGGATCACTAATTTTTGCAAAAAATGCCATAATTGCAACAAACATACAATTCATGAATACTTGATGACACGCATAAATCAATAATATAACTACAAAATAGTATGCTGGAATATGTCCGTCAATAATCACGTACGGTGTAACCCATACAAGGGCCATGGCAACGAAACCAAATATTAATCGATATGGTACTGCCTTTAGATAAACATCCATTGGACGTGGTCCTGCTGTCCATTTAGAAATAATAAATACTAAAATAATTTGTAACGGAATTAGAGGTACGGCAAGAAAACCTAATTTTTCTTTGGGTAAACCACCCTCAACTAATTTTAATCCGGATACAGCATCCGTTGCAGCAAAACCTATTTTCGCAGTTAATAAAATGAGTGCTAATGTTCGTATTGGTGGCATTTTTAGAATTGTCCAAAGTGTAGTATAAGCTTCACTTAAATTCATCTCATTTTGAGTAGCATGTTCTTCAGCATTATTCTCATGTTTCAATATTGCTATTAACGTCGTAGTAACTAAAAATACAATACCCCAGAAATATAAAAACCCTGATAATGTTACTAAACCAACTGATTGCGGTTCTACACGTAAATAACTATTACAAAACTCTGCGGATTCAAGTGCCATAAAAAATACATAACCTAAGAAATATCCAGCTGTTTGTCCTGTGCTATTACATGTGGATGCATGGCCAATATTACGCTTTTGTAGCATAGTTAATGCCCATCCATCAACAGCAATATCTTGCGTAGCAGCTAAGAAGTTTAAGAAAAAGAATGCAATTGTAAGCGCATTTATATTCGGTTCAGAAGTTTCAGAGCCGAGCCATGAATCGACAACAGCTGATAATACGAACATTGTGAAGCCTAACATATACTGTACAGGTAATAGCCATGATTTTCTACGACCTATTCTACTTATATACAATGAATCTACTATCGGAGCCCATAATAATTTTAAACTAAATGGCCAGTTTACAAAGCTAAATTCAGCCTGAAACAAAAAAATAACCAACGCATTATATATACAGTTTTAAGTTAGGTGATTATTCAATCTACGGTCATCGATAATTATTTTAATTTTTGGTTTCTAAGCGATTTGATATAAATGTTTTGAACAAAAGTAATTCTTCACGGAAATGTTAACAACTTTTGTTCTGAACATTCTTTCGAAAATAGAAAGAATGATTTCGAAAATCGAAATTAGCCACAAATTGAATGTAAAATGTTTGTACAATTATACCACTGTTATCCGAGTGAACAGTGTTTACGCTACGGCTTAAAGGTTTTTTTATTTGTCTATTTTGTATAAATCGATGTATAAATATAGCAGCGGCGATAAAACCAAGATATCAAAAAATCATGTACAAAATGATCAATAAACTTGTTAAAAATAAATAATCCAGAAGTACACACATCTCTGAATTCAAAATTCGCGCGCAAAATTGAATCACCTTTTACTGTTAAAATAATGGTGAACGGTCAAAATAAATTCCAGATTTATGTTTTCTGGACAATTTTACAAAAATATACCAAAAATTTATAAACAATATGAATGAAATTACCGTAACTAGAAAAAAATTACCTTTACTTAAATATTACCTGTTGTTTATAACTGACTCCACGATTCTGTAAAATCATGGGTATAGCAGCCGATAATCCCAATGGAATACCTTGTAAGGTGTACAACAAAAACAATAATGTAATATTTTTTCCATCTCCACGAAATCGACCAGCTCCGGAAATTTCTTCTAACGAATTTGTGGACTCCCGATGTAACGGCAGTATATCGTTCATATGAATTGAATGTTCATTTTTTAAATTGTCTCGTTTTCGCACACTCATTATGTGAGAAATATTTTAATTTTTAGTTTACAATCAATCACTTAACCATATTTTTTTGAAAGGACACGTCAGTCATCAAAACTCAACCTTGATTTGATAAATACATCAGTTAAATTCAATGAATCTTTACTTAACCATTTCTGTCACTATATTAATTAATAATGAAACGCAATTGTACGTCTAAAGAAATCAAATACTTGAACATTTCACATTTTAAAATAAAACAAATCAGCCGCCACGTCTTATCATGAACAGTCTTTACGCAAATATAGTCAGCAGTAGTAAACAAGTTACATACCAAATATTTCCAACAAAAATAAATAATTTATTTAAAACACCAACAAATTACATTTAAAAATGTTAACCTAAACTCTTTTTGGTATACAAAAAATTTATGAAATTATCTATTTCAAATATTTCAAACTCCTAGAACAATCTACTCTAGTACTGCTGAATCAATTTAAAAATATTATTTCAATTAACTATTATATTATCAGTTTTTATGGAGATCACGATTCGAACATTAATAGGTGATAACAATTTTTAAAAAATGGTGAAGACAGGTTTATTAATTTTAACTAATCCAGCGAAAATTACAAATTTATTACCTTCGGTATTAAAATATGTAAAGAATACTTTATACATTCATTGGAATCCACATAAAAATGTTGAATTTCAACCAACAGAATGGCCAAGTCATATACAAACTGTACATCAAATATATTATCAGGTAACTAGAAATTTTAACCAGGTTTTGATATTTATAAAAACGTTAGATAGAGTCTTTCGTTTATTTATTTGTTAATTCCATTAAGAAAACTTAAAACCTATATTTAAACTTAAAATATAAAAACTATTATTAGACTTTGGACATTTACCTCCTAGGAACAACTGATTTTGAATAAAATTAAAAGACTGATTTTCCATCAAAATTTTAAGTTACTATTTAAATTTTTAACTGAAAGAATGGAATACTTCGAATATTTAAATATTTTTACTGAAAATTAGAATGATATTTCATAATGAAAACGACATGTATTGCAGAAAAGTCTACATATATAGACCTAGGCTCTTTTAGGGTTCTTGGAAAACAAAATCTACGCTAGTCGCTAATAATCCACATTCCTTAGAAAGAAAAGCATCGTAAACAATCAAAGGACTCCGTATACATTTAAATGGAAAAGTGATCACAATAGCCTGAAATTTAGTATGTAACAGTTTGAATGATCTTGATCAAAAATCTTGTATATACTGAATACATATATATACTTCTCGATTATTCGAAAAATTTTCAATGTGAGTGGATACCTAATAAAAATTTCAGTACCAACATCTGCAACAAATTTGATAAATTCAACTAGCTTTCGTATAACAATGGTGTAGCAACTAGTAGATTTAAGAAACTTCTTCGTAAAATATTGCTTGTACTCGTATTGATTTATTCTTACTTCCACATTCATATAGGTGTCCCAAAAAATTCGTGCCAAACTTTATTGCAAGGAAGCTTCATTTAGCGTCTAAAGTTACATGAAATTAGCTGAGATTATCTTTGCTGCTAGTGCTCCTACGTAGTGGCTTTATTTGCCTAGGCGTAAATGTTCAATGCGTTGAGATAGTTTCTTTATGTTTATTTATAAACAAATTACCATCATATGAAAGTTCCAATCTATACATTTTAGGCATCGGTTCATTGTCAAAATTTAGATGTACGAATTTTGCTATCAGCAATTAAAAATCCAGCTGCGTCTAGATTAATTGATACTTATCGAAAAATTGAAATCCTTTTACTCGACAAACATTATAATGAAAATGAATTGGAAACATGGAAGAGAAAATTTAATAATGTTGACATCAAATGTTCCACAGTTACATTACAAACAGATACTGAGTGTACATCAATATCGAAATCATTTGATCCGCCAATAATTTCGAATAAAGTTTACGATTATGTGGTACTGGGTGGTACATTTGATCGATTACACGACGGACATAAAATTTTGTTAAATGAAGGCGTTTTGCGGTGTAAACGAAAATTTACAGTTGGAGTCACAGATACAAATATGCTGTTATGTAATGTCAAAATTTTTTTATGATTCCAGTAAACTCTTAGAACATATCCACCCACGATCTTCGTAACGTAACATATTTAAATTCCAATAACTTTAAGTTTCTAATTACCTGTAGGCACCACGGGTCGATATGTTTTTTAAGATTTACCATATATATTTGTTTATTTGGTTTGGATAATTGCCAACTTAATTTAAATTTGTAGCGAAAAAACTTTGGGAATTAATTCAACCATGTGAAGAACGAATAAATAATGTTCGAAATTATTTGGAGGATATTGATCCAAGCATCGCATATGACGTTTTACCAATTCAAGACCCTTTTGGACCCACCAAAGATGATCCAAATTTTCAAGTCAGTTTTTCGTTATATAATATATACGTGTTTCATGATGTTTAGCTTAAAATTATTGAGAAAAATATCCTTTAAAATTTACTTACAGATGTTAGTTGCAAGTGCTGAAACAATTGCTCGAGCCAAGACTATTAACGATTTACGAATATTAAATCATGTACGCACATTAGAATTTGTAACCGTGCCATTAATATCAAATGGATTATCCGTCGATGAAGAGGAAGATAAAATTAGTTCAAGCAATATACGTATGCGATTATTGGGTACACGATTAAAACCATCTACGAATCAACATCCAATTTGTTTGAAAGAAAAACCATACGTTGTGGGTTTAACTGGGGGTATTTCTAGTGGTAAATCTTCTGTTAGTAAACGTTTTAAAGAATTAGGTGCTGGACATATTGATTGTGATAAAATAGCACATGAAGTGTACTCTCCAGGTACAAAATTGAATGCACAACTTATTGAAACATTTGGTCCAGAAATTGCATTGGAAAATAATGAAATTAATCGTCGAGCACTAGGAAATATTGTTTTCAATGATAAGGTAAAGTTTATTGTTACATAATGTATTAAATTTAATCAATTACCCTTTGAAGGTTGATCTTAAATATGATTTTAGGATTTGCTTTCTGATGTAGGCCAAATGAAATAAAAATTTTCAAAAAAAATTTGTGTTCATCAGTTAATTTTTTTGTAAAAATCAAAAAAGCAAATCAGCATGGTAAAGTTAAAGTTTCTCATGACATCACTTTCCAAGATTGTAGCTTTAGTCAGACTACATTTCAACACTAGTTATACCTATAAAACTATATACAAATTTTGAGTAGTAAAAAGTGGCTTTGAAATTTTTATCTTTGGTTGAAATTGTTTCATTCGCGGATTTGACATCATGTTCCCGTAAAATTATTAAATTCAAATCATGTTATTTTTGTTGGTAAATTTACTGAATATGTAAAAAATTTAAAAAAATAAGCGCTATTTTTGTGGCACATAGTACATAAACGAGCCCAAAATGTTGTAATGACTTTGTTTAACTACACTTGTCTATTAATTATTAGAACTTTATTTTATTTTATTGAAATGGTATTGTACTTAATTATTTGTAGGCTCAATTAGAAAAATTGAACAGTTTAGTTTGGCCAGCAATGGCGGAAGTATGTGTTGCCAGAGTGAAAAAACTACATGAAGAAGGTTTTAAAGTAGTTATTGTTGAAGCTGCCGTACTTTTAAAAGCTGGATGGGATCGTTTCTGTAATGAAATTTGGGTGTGCATTATTCCACCAGAAGAGGTATATCAATTGAGAGCAATAACAACCGACATTTTGTTTACAGTACCTAAATATATCTCAAATCACAAGTGAACATATCATTGGAAACTAAAGCGGTGATTGCTTTTATTGTCGAGCCTACTTGGGAATTGAATCCCAGAGTCTAATTTAAGATCCTTTGCTCTAAAGTAGAACGACACCCGTGGTTGATAAATACAGCAAACTACGCTTTCCTACTAACTGTAATCAAAATGACGGTTGTTATAACACGTGCAGCGTTCTTTATTTGACATAATTTTGTTGTAGGCAATAAAACGTTTGATTGAACGCAACAATCTCAGCGAAGAAGATGCTCGTTCTCGGTTGAGTTCACAACCAAGTAACAGTGACTATGTTCAAGCCGCTAATATTGTGTTCTCAACTTTTTGGAGTACAAATTTTACACAAAAACAAGTAGAAATTGCATGGAAAATACTTCAGGATGAAATATTAGTTACTGGTACTTCAGAATCAACTTGTGATGCAAGTGGCTCTCGTCAAGATTAAACAAATTAACACAAGTGGCAGTAATTTTGTAAAGTATTTTTCAACTTATGACGTGCAATAATCGTCACCCTAATGTTTGCAACAAAAAAAACTTATGAGTGCCTAGGTTGATCCGTCATTAAGTTAAATTGAATGAAAAAAAACTAAAAATTAAAAGTTAATTGACGCGATTTAACTAAAAGTCTTTCACAATAATTGATACAGTTTACTTTTAATTTAGAGTAAAATTTGTTACAGAGAAGAAATTTTTTTTAATCGAATTATAAACGTGTAAAATAATATAAATTGCAAGCTAAAAATTTATAAATCTAAAGCTCAATTTAACATTTAATTTCTCAAATTAAATTTTCTGTACTTTTAATTTCAAAAAAATTGTTGCGTACATTTTCTTAGCAACAATTCTGGGCAATAAAGTTTCTGCAGGGTTTAGTATTGATATTGTAATAAATGAAAACAAAACAAAAATTAAATTTTGAATACTGTAAATAAGGTTGTTATGTAATTGTTATTGATTTTATATTGATTTTGAAATAAATATGCCATTTTAATTTTATTCATAAACATCTTTTTCAACCTACTAGCAGTAGTTACTGAGTTGTCCACCAGAGGGCGAGTAGGAAACTTGTAGACCTAAGGGTACTTCACGGGAGTTATGCCAGGAAACATCAACCTACTAGCTTTAGTTAATAATTTACCCACCAGAGAACATATCTAAGTGCTAGAGTTCCCAATAGGGTTGAAGCAAAATTAAGGAATGTTTTTTTCTATTAAACATCTCCTATTCCTACCAGTTATGTTAGTGATTCCTAGTTTGCAAATAATTGAAGTTATGTCTTAATTAATATTTACTACAAAATAAATTTATAATTAAAAAAATTACAGTCACGTTCCCTTCGATTGGAAGTCTTAAAAGGTAGATAGGATAAACTAAATATTAATAATATTATTATAAAACACTTAAAATTTTATTCAGTTGGCGAGATATTTTGTGCAGCTGCAACTAAAGTATCATGTACTTCTTTAGCAAATGCAACTTGTGCATTTGCGGTAGCTAAGAATTGAGGATACGTTAATGTCCCACTTCCATCAGGTGTTCCAAGTGCATCCGTTCGTGTTACAGATACTGCTAATGGTAAATATCGTTGAGCACTTGCTTGTTGCGATATACATTTAATAGATGTTTTCTAAAAATCGAAAATAGTGTTTTCAAAAACTTTACAATTCAAAATTTGAATAAACTTACCAAATGTAATTCAATTTGATCGCAAACCGAATAAAATTCTTCTAAATTTTTATCAAATCTTGGCAATGGTAAATCAACACCTTTTCTAAAAAATATATAATTCAAAAATTAGTATAATCATTTTCAATTTTGTTCGAAAGGAAGAATAAGATGTTAATAAGTTTATAGCCTTTTATTCATATTACATCGTAGCTTCAAGACGGATAAATTGATTTGAAACATTTTTTTTTTTCGTTTAAAAGCTGTAAAAAATTTCAGTTTTGTCATAAAATTAAAAAAAGTACTTACTGAGACCCAGTATCAATTAAACTATTTTGTTGAAGTGTTTGAGCTGCTGTTTTTAATGTAGCCTTAACAGAAAAATTAATAATTAGTACGTGGTCAATGTTTCCGAAAATGTTCTACTAAAATTTGTTTATATTCTTACCGATAACCCATCTCGTAAGGGACCAACTAAAGATTTTACTTTTGTTATATTATCTAGATGTTGAGACATTTGTTGCTGAGGTGGTTGATTTGGTTGAGCATTTTGCGGAGGTTGTTGAGGCAAAGCATGCATATTCATCATTTTGAAACTTAAATATTTTGATTTAAGAAACACAAATTGTTAAATTTGACGTTTCGTAGATTTTGACAGCTTGCCACTGACCTCTATACAACTGAACAGATACCGAGAAACATGGAGAATACATAAGCAGACCGAACTCAAACGGGAGAATTGACAAAATATGGCAACATAATAGTAGAAGTAATATTTACTTTTTGTGCCACTAGCGTCACCAGTTATCCATCCGTTCCGAAGTGAATATAGTATAATAAGTGATAATAATAAGTAATATGTAACATAATAAGTGAAGTATAAATTTGTAATTTTGTTAGACTTATTATAAATAAATAAAAGTTAATTTAATATCTGATTCAATAATCTTTAAATTGATTTAAATAATTTTAATGTAATTTATTTTTAATTAATTTATTTTCATTTTATAATTATTTTGTTTTTTATTGTTATGGTGCATCCCCACTTGCGCGGTACGCATGCCGCCTATGCGCTTCGAATTCGTCATATTTGGACAGTGCGCGCGCGCGGCACACAAAGATCCATCTGAAGTCGGTTTTTTCAACAAACACTTTGTATGTTCGCAGTTCATATTTAGACGGGTTCGTGAAAAGTTTGTCGTTTTTAGTGCGCATGTGATTATTGTTTTTTTTTAGATATTAATTGAAATGTAGTATTTTAGTTCAACTTGAAAATTTTTCAAGCTGAACTAAAATGTAAACATTCTAATTAATATCTTTAGATTATTTTCAGGCTTAAATAACGGGTTTTTGTGACAGAAAGTGACGTTCGACAAAAATTTTTATATTGACTACTTATTTGTTGTGACTTCAAATCCATCATAAGTTCTGAATTATTTCTTTTTTTTATAAAGTTTAGTGCGCCACCAACGTCGACGTTTCTCTTTGTTTGTCAAACTTGTCATTAATAATGCCGCACCACTTATCACCATAATCGCGAGATTTTTCCGTCGCGTAAACATGTTTACAACTTCACTGCAAAATGAATATATGTTCATTGGTTGCCTATGGATCGCTGGAAGTTCGTTGAAATCAACAATTCCAACGAATAAAAGGCAAGCGGCGCGTAAGTGTGGACGCACCATTATGTAATTATTTTGCGAATTTTTAACTATCACTTACTTCAACTAATTACTTTATTTCATTTATTTAAAAAAGTATTTTATTGGAAAAATACTTTGGTAGCAAATAATTTTTATAATACTACATAAATGCGTCATGTTTCGGTTTCATAAATGAGTTCGGTTTCCAGGTGTAATCTCCATGGGTACATAGATGGTACGGCGTTTGTACTGATATAGATGGTGGAGGTCAGTGTGCCTACACCAATGATGTATTCATTTTCCAAAGTATGTCTTATTCAGTGCTACCATCTGTAGTTGAGTAGTTCTATTAAAAAATTAAACTACTGACTGACTGTCACTTCATTTATTTATAATTTGATTACATAAAAACTAGGTTATAACATTTAAGGCAAAGAATTATTTAACAAATTTCCATTGGAAAAATGGCTGGAAGAACAATTTTGAAGAGAACCACAGGAATAACAGGATTAGAAGTTGCAACAAATCCACATCATACATTGAATGTATTGTATGGTAAAATTTTACGAGCTCTTCAAAAAATGCCAGAAGGTGCTGCATATCGCAAAAGTACAGAACAAATAATCAAAGGTCGTGCAGCTATTGTAAGTGGTTCAAATGATGTGACTAATATTGAGAAACAAATTAATTGTGGACAAATAGAAGAAGTTATATTGCAAGCTGAAAAAGAATTAATATTGGCTAGAAAAATGTTAGGATGGAAGCCATGGGAGCCACTTGCCAGAAAATCACCTGCTGATCAATGGGTATGGCCACCAATTACACCAATTAAACAAGCTTAAAATGTTTGTGAAAATTTGTTATATTTTATTGCATAGATAATATAAATAAACTAAGTAGATACATAATATATTTTGCAACATTTGATTTCTTTTTAAACTAAACTTAGAGATATCTAAAAATTTGCAGGTTTCATTACTGGTTGAAGTAATTCAGTTGTATTACGTTCCCTGGTGAATATTGTCCTCCAGATATTTTTGAATATTATTTACGTCGGAACAGAATAAAAGACTGGCGGGTCCAAAATTCTGGAAGTTTTTTTCCATTTTTGCTTCCCTTGGATTTTCTCTCTTAACTTGATTATTTTTGTCGGTTATTGTTGTTACGATGTAGTTTATAAGTAAAAGTGCATAAAATTTCTATTGGGATGGTAAAAATCACTACAAATATTATTGGTTCATTTTTTTATGTTGAAATAATACTCGAAAGTAATATTTAATATTTTTAGATATTCTATGCATCCAAATACATTCAAGTACAAGTATTAACAACGCCAGACAAACACCTAGGGATAACAGAACTAACGCTGGAATGAATGCATCTAATTCTACACTTGGAATCCGTGAAATACTTTCTCCACAAGGTGGTTTTTCATGGGTGTAAATACGTAATAATCGACTCATAATACCAGTTTCCTTTAAACGTTTCAATCTAAAAAAAAAAACAATATTTTCTTTTTCATTCACCATTAACATCTAAACTTAATATTCGTTTAGACTTTAGAATCAGTAGTAAAAAATAAATTATTCGTAGGGCTATTGTAAAATTTTTGATACTGACCCAAATGTTATCATTTCTTTGTAGGGTGATTGTTTTTGGACAACAATAGCCATATATTGTAAATATGACGGTACAAGCTGAACTTCACTTAATTGACATACAACATATTCGGGAAATTCTTTGACAATTAATGGATATATTGCAGAAATATCGCCGTTAAATGCATAATTGCCATCTAATACTTTATCTAAACCTTCTTGAGCACTAAGAAATATAGAATTTTCATTACTTGATGTTTGCATTAGTAACTTATTATATAATTCAACTTCGATTGGTTCTGTAGTTTTCTGTAAAATATCAAATATATCAATTATTCGGAATTGTGAACTTTCGCAATTTAATCTCGATATTTTAACTCGTATTTTACTTATTGGTTTTCGGCCGAACGCCAAATGCTAACACTTACCTGGTGTGCCAATTGTAAAATCGTGTTTGTTCCAAATTCGTTTATAATGTGATTTGACCATTAAGTGCACGAGCTACTAAGAAACGAACTCTACTAAGTCAATTCGTATGCTGAGGACGAAGTGTTTGGTAAGGGAACATACCCATACTACGTGACCTGTTTAGGGGGTGGGGGTGGCTTTGATTTTTGTCACGTAGTCGATCGATTTCGCCGAGAGAAATGATGTGACGATATTCGAGGCTTCATTACTAATTAATATACTTCTATGCATGCACTCTTATGCAATAAACGCCGTATTAATAAAGACGAATATGAGCCAAATTATTTTTATTTGTTTCACTTTCTGCTTGCAAAATGATTAATAATCATAATTGTCAATACTACGTAACAACTTTAGGGGGAGGGGGGGGGTCTTGGCATATACCACAAATGGTTACCGAGGGGAGGGGGGGGTCGAAAAATCTTAAAAAATAGGTCACGTAGTATGGGTACGTTCCCTAACATGCACGCGTATCTGGTTGATATGTAAACTAGTAATATACTTACGTTAAAATAATCCCGATTGTATGGTAAATCTTCAATACCCATTTTTATATTACTGTCAATCAAATGACGTAAACTTTTTATATATACTGGTGGAGCCATTAGCAGTGTTGAAACAATACTAGCCGAATAAAATTGGTAAATAATTGCTGATGATAATAATGTCAAAAAAACAATTATACGACTTGATATTAATTTTGGTTCTAATGCAAAACCTGTAAAAGCAAATATTTTTGTTTCATAAAGATACTTGGACAAATTTTAGGGTGCGTTTTCCTAGCAGTAGTTACTAAGTTGTTCACCAGAGTGCGACCACGAAAATCGTAGGCAGATGAGTATGTTACGGGGGTTCGAGCAGCGCCGGATTTAGGCACTGGGTCCTATGGGCCCGGACCCATAGGCCTCCACAAAAATAGGCCTCCATAAAATTCAACTCTTCCCAAAACTTCTGCGAAAATCAACAATAATTCAAAGTAAAAAAATATGTTTTATAATAAAATTTAACAATTTCGTAAAAATTTTATTTTATATTTTATTTTTGTGATCGTTTACGAAATAAAATTGTTGCTCATTTTCATTACTTTTAAACTAAGATTTCATAGAAATGTTTTACCCGTAGTAATAACCATACGGTGAAGGAGTATATCATATTTTGCACAGAAAACGCACGTTTGTTTCTTCTTTTCGTTGTTTGAGATAAGATTGCCAGAAAAATTCTTGCTGGGCCAGATTTTTTTTTTTTTTACATATTTATTTTGCTTTCGGGGTGAAGGTTTTTATTAGAAATTTCACAAAGAAAAAAGTGATCAACCTTTGTTCCGTTATTAAGATTAAAGACGAAGGACATCCCTTTTCTGAAAATCTATGTGTAGACGAAGTTTTTAAAAGTTTTCTGTGCATATGTAGGCCTCCACAAAAATTTTTCCCACAGGCCTCCACATCAATAAATCTGGCGCTGGGTTGAGGCAGGAAACATAGACCTACTTGCTCTACCCAAGTACTAGAGTTTCTAATAGGCATTGCACAGACAATGTCGTAACTTTATAGCTGAGATCGTTCAATTCTAATAATCAAAATTAGAAAAGTTTACAAAATTAATAAATAAATAATAATCGCACTTGAGATGTTATTCAACATTGTCTAGCTATTGCCTCGGATTTCTCATTTAGGGCAACATTTTTGTCCAAATACACAGACCTGTGACTTAAATCAAGGTTTGCCGAGCGTTTGTCTATAAAAATTGAGCCAGTTAAAATACTCGTACATATATTCAGGAACATATACGCTTAGAATGTGACTTACTGGTTCAAATATAGTAAACGGGAGTGTACAATTGCTAGACATTGTATTAATACACAAAATCGCTCAATCTTTTCGACAGTTGAGTCACGCTAATACGGTGGGTCCGCTAGTTCAGTCAACTGGTTAATTCACGGACGGGAATAAAAAATTTAATTTCAAAGGTATGTTGTTTTATTAATCGTTCATCAATTTGGATTTGTTTTCTTTCTTTTAAGACAGATTCTGTTGAATCCAGACTTTCAGTGATCCGGGCAGGGTCCGGTTCTTTCTAGTTCATGTCTCTACTGTACTACTGTTTGCATAACATTACTCAACCACTTACCTTGTTGACTAAATGCACCAATAATTGTAGTAGTTATAAATGTGATTGTTTTATCATTACAGAAATCATTGTAAGTATTAGAATCTGAATTGTACTTGTTTAAAAGTTTTGTATATTTATTATTTTCGTATAAAATTGTAATATATAGTACGATGTTAATGAATATAAAACATATAATTAGTGTGTACCAGACATTAATATCTAACGGTCGCAAGAATACCATTCGCATTGCTGCATGTGGATTGATAAACACAAATGTTGATCTTGAAAATACAAGAAAGTTTGTGTTCAATTAAATTATCAAATCAGTGGTGGATTTTACTATTATCTGGACACGATGGTCACCAAAAAATCAAACTAAAAAAACTACTGTGTTGGAGCAAGCGTTGTAAGATGCCTCTTTATCTACAGTTCCGAGAAGATCTAACAACTGAACGTTCAAGTGGAACCATCAAAGAGCTGATGACTTCAAGATTACGGATCTACAAATGAACTTCTTTGAACATTTATGATAGTAGCCAGGGCCGGATTAATGATGTTTAGATAGATAGATATAATATATCTTAGGGTATAAAAAGTATTGCATATCTTGGAAATGAGCAGGTGCTTGCTTATCAGATTGTTCTGATGGTTCATATACTCGGGGTGAGATGCACCGAATATCTTGTATCTGCTGTAATCGACAGATTCGCAGTTAAAGATGAAGTGGCTGGAAGTTCCCTCCTCCACGCCGCACAGTCTGTACATAATAGGTCCATTGTGAAGTCCTATTTTGTACAGATGCTTTCGTAGGTGATCATGTCCGGTGATGAATCTGGTAACCTTCCGTTAAGTTATATCCTGTTCAGGCTAAGTGCATCGAGAGACAACCTCTTGGATATTTTGTAATAGTATTTTTCCGAGTTATTGCTGCGGTATATTTCCCCAGTGATCACGGTGATTAACGTTCATCCACATGTTGATCATTTGTTAACACACTGTTTTTGGAATTCCTAAAATAGTTTCTGAGACTAAGAAAGGTATTCTGACTCCCTTCTTTGCTAAAGTATCAGCTTTATCCTTTATGATATTCTTTATTTATAAATTTGAAGAATCAAAAACCGAAATTTATAAACCTTATGAGTCCACTCTTGATAGTAAATTGCGTGGTTACCATTAAATAAATATGGTAGAAAAATATAGCAAGAACTCAATAATTAATAAATCGGAGACACACACCTTGCCAACCATGTTGCCACGGTAAAATCAGCGGCTCTATAGCGTTCCGTACGAAAAAAGAAACTACTTGCAGATAGTTCAATATGACCATTTTCCATTTGTTCTAAAAATCCATTAAATTTACCATTATGTAAATAGCCCCATGAATCAAATCGATACAATTTTAAACTGAAATTAACAATATTTTGGAAAAAATTTAGTTTATGACTCGTAAATTTGAATTTCGAAAGCGTTATATCTCTGATTGACTTTAAATTCAAAATTACAGGAATTTGATATTTCAATAAACAAAGTCCATATCTCGAAAACAGCTTAAAAACATTGTAAGACTTAATTTGAAGTCAAATAGAGGAACAATGTTTTCGAAAACCAAATCAGTTATAAACCTTACGTAAAATTGTATAAATCTTGTAAACATCGAATCAATTTCATATTATATTTTTGCATACTTAATTTATGAGTATTTTTATCATTTTGTTGATCCAAATAACTTACGAAATCTATCGCTAAATGTGCAGATGGAATCTATAAATATTAATATTTAATATTTTTGTTATTTTCAGTATTTACTATATCGTGTGATTGTTTGCTCGAATCAATATCTTGTTATTACAATGACTAATTACTTGAACGTATTATGCATGGAGACTCATTATTAAGAACCCTGGGCGAGCGATTTTTGCTAAGGGACAGATGTACACAACATCACTTCAATGCCATACAAGTTGTCTACTTTTAAAAAGTTGCACACTATTTCTTTGTGAAAAAAACGGAAAAAGAAAATTTTTGCTATACTATATATATATTGCTCGTTTAAAAGTATAAGATATATAAAAAAGAAAGTTCAAGCAAGCAGTCTAATAATTATATCGTTTTTATGCTTACAATAACTCCAGCAGGTAATCTTAATGCTTGTAAATTTCTGCGTTCATCATATAACCATAATTTTCGATTCATTAAATTCAATTTGTAATCGTTAACATTATAAACTCCAATAAAAGTGATATTCGTAATATTATTTCGATATTTATAGCCGGTATTATATATTTCATATAAAAATATATTCTCAACGAAGCTAGTATCAAATTTAATTGCAACCATTATTTGTGAACAAACACTGGTGTGCTTTATAGAATTTAATTTATTTAATATTTTATTTAAATTTGGAATATTGATTGAATTATATTGATTATTTGTTAAGTAAACATTTGATGGGAGATCTATTAAATTTTGATTTTCCTCAATTTGATCGATTTCATCCAATATTAAATAGTAATTATTATAAACATTTAAATACTGTTTTGTAGATATCTAAAAAGGATAATATAAGTTATTTAGTTTATTCTGTAAAAGGATATCAGTGAATTTCAAGAACTTAGATGTACTATTGGTTTTTAAATTTATCTTGGCAAAAGTTCCTATAAAAGTTTCTTCTTAAAAGGGCCAGAGAAGTAGTGTCCATTTTTTTAAATTAAATAGCCATTTTGTGCCTTATTCATTCAGTTTTTGGGAAAATGTTTCGATTAAAAGTTGTTAGTATTTATATTTATAATGAACAACTTTTATTCGAAACATTTACTCAAAAACCTAATGAATAAGGCACAAAATGACTATACAATTTTGAAAAAGGAAACGCCTTCTGTGGCCCATAGTACAACATATCTCATGAACTGACTTAAAAGTTTTAAAACGATATTATTCGGGCTATTTAATATTTGGCAGTCTTACTTTTGCACTTGTCAACTAAAGGTACACAAATATTTATTGGAAAAAGGCTTTTTGGACATTTATACAAACGTAGGAATTGCGCTCCAAATGCTGTTGTGTACACCAGCATCAAACTGCTCAACAGAACGGTCGTTTTCAGCGCTAAAGTGAGTAAAGAATTATTTAAGATATACCATAGAAGAGAACAGGCTAAATTCACTCTCTGTAATGTACATAGAGTCAGAAATAATGCATTCAATTGACCATAATGAGGCCATTCGTTCTTTTGCACAGAAGAAAGTTCGCCGTATGATTCCTTAGAGACCTTAGGGCTCAAAGTATGGGCCTGGTTATACCCAGGAAGGGGGGGGGGGAAGATTTGGCACTTCTATCAGATCAGGATTGCCCACATAAATGATTAAAGTCACTATATGTACTATCTTTTGAACGTTGCCAATCCAAACTAATGTCAATCTCACAATTTGAATAAAGTATTATTCGTGAAATCAATAAATTAACTAATTATTAAGTGTAATTATAGTTTTATGAAACTTACCAAATCTATGAAATCATTTAATTGTTTATTACAATAATTATTCGTAATATTTGTATCCAAATTATTACCAAATGTATAATCGATAATAAATGCTTGTTTATAATTAAAGTTTGTGAATATTTTATAAAAGTAATGATTGTAATTATAATTATATATATTGATTACATTCATACTGTTTGTCATCCATAATGGTTTAAGATCGTTTACTAAAAATAGTTAATGACAGAAACATTATCAAATATTTTAATTACAATATTTATAGAGTGATCCAAATTGAAATTTATGATAGAAATTTATATAGCAATGAAAATTTGAGATATTTTCTATAGACAGAACGAACTCTATCGCATTTCAAAAAATAGATGGATTTTATGGCATTAAAGATTGCTTTACAGATTATAGATGGATTTAAATATACTTAGTGTCTAATTACCATAAATTTTGGTCATAGGTACTTTTCAAATGTTTTGTTAAATCTAGCATATCATTAATATTAGCCCATTTATACTGGTATAAATTAAAAGTATAGCCCGAAATTGGCGGAATACAAAAAAAACTAATAAAATCGGATAAAATTTCGCCAAAATAGATTTTTTGAAATTAAATTTCATATTTTACTCCAATTCCTAGAACAATTATTTGTATTTTATAAATACGTATTTCGATTACAAGATAGTCATCATCAGTATGAATTACCTAATCGTAACTGTCTCCGGGAGTCAGAGATATGTTGCACGTTGCTAATTTGGTGTGTGCCTCATTTGGGTGGCTGAGAATGGTCGAAGTTAAGCTCCAAAGACTCTCGAAGCCAAGAAATGTCAACATATATGTCGACCGTGCTAAAAAAGTACGGCATAGGGCGAGAATTCGGCGTAGAACTCAGACCCGAAAACCAGACCTTCTAAGGCCTCGCAAGGGTTTTATGATCTCGCGCCCATGGACACTTTTGTTCAGGACGCCGAAATACATAAGCAAAGTTGAGCCAATTTCACCGTAAGCCAATTTCCATAAGGTTTGTAAGGGGTCCTTTATTATAGTGAAAATATGTTTGGACACAAGTTTGCTAAACTTAAGTTTGAATCACGATCCTGTATATACTTAAATAACAAAATATATTATTAAGGTACTACATCGAACGTTGTTTTCCAAATTACAATAAAAATATATAAAATAATTGATATTATGATATGATAAATATTTTTTTATAAAATCATTTTTAATTGCTTGTTCATTTTGATTCGATATTCCATTCACTGTCGTAATTAGAGTATTTAATATATTTATTAAAATAATTAACAGAAAATTCTTTAATAACATTATTATATAAAACAATTTGTTTACAGAAATGTATTTATACGAATAAAAATATATTTAAAGGATTCTTATTTATACAGTGAAATGAAAACTGAATTATTTATGAAAAGCTTTCTTTTTGTCATGTTTCAAAACTTTCTTTTACGACAGCTTATAAAAAATTTAAATTCTTCGTACATTTATTCTATAATAATTGTGTTTCCGAATAATTTTAAACCCAAATTAATAAATTGTTGTGTATTATTTATTGAAATTATAACCATTAGACCAGAAAATAATAATTTTTACCCTTTTTACCTGATAATTAAGAGTCCAGTCTTAAAAGCTATTCAAATAAAAATTTCCAAAAAACAAAAAAAGCACCAAGAGTAAAGTCTGATTTCCCGTTTGTGGATTTCAATCAAAATCTGGATTTTGCATCCACAAATGCTATAATATCTCAAGTTTAAAATTTTGTACCTCTAGTTCATTTAGTTTTTTACTTCGCTCACTAGTAAATTATCCTTTCTAACACAATTAGAGTGGTATGTATGTTAAAATTTAGGTCTTAAAAAGTGTAATCATGGTACAAAGTATTGCGTAACAGTTGTCTGAATAGTTTTCGAGAAATTTTTGAAAATCTCAAAAAACATTAAGAATAAAGGGTCATTTTTGGTTTAGTTATTTAGCCAAAACATTGCAGTTGCGTTAGACGACAATATTAAACTTCAGTTTAAAGTTTCATACGTCACGCTATTTTCGTTCTTGAGATATCTTGACAGAGACACATATCCATCCAGGCACACATACATACAGCAACGGATAAGGCAAAGCTCTATGGCCTGAAAACAATGGGAAACTACACGAAAGAAGTCAGAAACTAGGTGAAAGCAGAAACCATGGAGGAGTGGGAAGATAGATGGAAGAAGGATGTCAAGGGAAGATGGACACTACGCTTGATCCCTAGAATCAAAGTCTGGCTTGCTCATAACCATGGCGAGATAGATTTCTTCCTGACTCAGGTGTTTTCGGACCACGACTCACACTCCGACGTGTAAGTACTGCCCGAACATCACCAACAACGCAGAGCATACGTTCTTCGAAAGCGAGCGCTGGAGAAACCTCCGGGTCTGCACCGAATCAAACATAGACAAGGGACTCAACCCTGCTAGTCTGGTCAAAAACATGCTGAAAAGCGACAAAAACTGGACAACAATAAAAACAGGGAATTTTAGAGAGGGACCAGTAAAGCAGAATTGACGTTGTACGACGTATCATGAACTGGGTTGAAGTAATACTCACGCGGTTCCGATCCAGTCTCCCTGCCTAAAAAGGAAGGGAAAGAGAAGAGGAGGTTTTTAGTGGGTGGAAATCCCACACTACCGTCCATCGTATTTTAACGGTGTCTTTGAAAGATTTTCCTCGTCAAAAAAAAAAAACATACATACATACAGACCAACCAATGTCCAAAAATGGGTTTTTTGGTATCAGCGTACCACAAAACGTAAAGATTCGATTAAATCTCAATTTCGATTATGCGCCCCGAAAACACTACCTCTCTATTCTACGTATACAGAGAGAGGTAAAATACCGAATAATCCGATAAATATTTTTGAATGATTTTGAGGAAAATTCTTGATAATCAGAAATATAAGCCTTTGTATATTTATTTTTAGCGTTTTTAGTGGGACGAAATCAACGTCAAGCTATACAATAAATGTTTAGTCATTACATAAATCAGTAATGTGACGGCTTTTCTATGTGGAAATATTGTGATAAGAATAAAAAAAAATATACGTTTTTCGAAATTTTATTTAAATATTTCAATTTGTAATTATCTTGTCAAGTTTATTTAACATGAATTGTGTATAGCAAATATTTCATAAAGCGAATGAATAATTTATATCAGTGATGAATCAACATAAACTAGGTTAGAAGATTCCACAATTTTTCGAAGAAAATTTTGTAACATTATTCATTCCAGTGATTATACAGGGTGTAATACTAAAATAGGTTAATATATGGAATAATATAAAAGAAAGTTGGATTTGAAAAAAGTGTTTATTTTCGTAAGCGAAATATTATTTGCATGCATAACCATCTTAGAATTTCAATATATGTTCAGAGTCAGGGATTCTTATAACGAATCAAAATAGAAAAATTGAACATTCGGAATCAAATAAAAAAATTGTATTAAATTTATATTTTTTACTTACATAACATTTATATATTAATATTGATCACGGATGGGATAAAAACCGTTGGAGGGCCGGATCCAGGCGGCGGACCGTACTTTGGTGATCGATGAAGCTCTATACTGAAAATAATGCTTTTCGGGCGCCATTACATCCTAGTCTATATTAACATTATCGAACCCTTTGTGTACAGTTTGTTTAGCTTATAAATACTGATTATATAGAAGAAGCAAAAATTCCGTACCTACTTGCAGGCATTTCTGGAATCCTTTATAAAAATCGGCTAATATAAAAAATTTCCTTGTGTTCGATATTGATTACCTTTTTTTTTGCAAATTCCGCTTTGCAAAAAAAATCTTGATTGTCAAACGGATTCTTTCTAATCAATGATGAACTAAATTTTAATGACGTACCGTATGTGATGTACTATGAGATACCGACCGCAATTTCATAGTAGTAGTAGTAGTAGAGGGAAGCCTGTAGACTAATATTTCTAGGCTTTTTTACCACCCCTTGGAACCTTCTTTCCTCTACCTCACCTGGTTCGTTTCTTCTAGCCCTGTGGTCGTTATTGAACCTACCCACCCTCTTTACGAACCATAGGACAGAGATTCACAAAAACTGTTTTACTTCAATTCCCCCCATTTCGACCGAGCCGAAGATTAGGTGCCTCATTTACTACAATATACTACGTGTTTTCCAAAATTTAAAGTTTTCATCAAATCTTTAAAATAAATATGACCATACATTTTGGCCATATTTCAAGAACGAAAAACGCCAGACCATTCAATGTTCATCATTAAGTTTAGTATATAATTAGGTTTTGTAAAAACAAACTATTGAGCGAAAAGGCCACACCGTAAGAGGAGTTTCCGTAATATTTCGGATTTATTAGAATTTTCTCAAAAAATAGAATCCAATAATTTACGAAAGTTTGCCTTTGTGAGATCTACATTTAGAAAAAATAACTTCTTTTTAAGCGTGAAAGCAGTAAAGTTAGATAAATAGATTGTAGCGACTGCCATAAGGTCCATTGTGATGCCTAAGGATGTGAGCAAGTGAGTGGAGTGGAAGGAATTTTTGTTTATAGACTAGGAATTTGTAGGATGTGCGGCTGCGGCTGCGGAACTATGCCGATATTCATCTGGAGTTCGTGAAGGAAACTGCAGAAAACCTTCACAAGCATAGCCGGTTACTTCTTGTCCAAACGCCGACAGCTTAGTCAATTAATCGCCCCTTTTTTTTCTCTTAATAATTGACAAACTGACGATGTCGGGATTTGAACCCTTAACCTTCCAGTCCCGAAGTAGATATAACGCGTTAAACCGCTCGGCTACTTGGCTGGTTAAGGAGTACAGTTACTAAATTGTCAATTAGTTGTTGCCTCTCTTCTGTTTATATATTGTGTGGCATTTTCAGGCCAAAAATTTTTTTATTGCGTTGTATTAAAATTTTCTTTCCTAAAGGAAAGCTTTGAATAGCTAGTGAAATGATATGCAAAATAATATTATCATAAGCAAATATTAAATCAAGGCTATTCGTACTGGCATACTTGCAAATATTTTTCTAATAAATAATTTATTCTATCTCTGACATTATTATGAAAAATTTATAGCAAATTCTTTAATGTTTTCATATAAAATGCAAAAATATTTATCAATGAAATTAATTTCGCAAAATTTGAGTAATCGTTTTGTTATAAATAATGTTCAAATATTTATTTTTTTATTTTATTATCATTAACATATTTCTTTCAAATCCTGTTCAATCTACAACGCTTAGTAATGTTAATCAACGTGAATTAATTTATAATTTTTTCGAATTAAAACAATTAAATATTGGAACATTTATTGGATGTAATTCGAATCATTTAAATGGTTATTTGAATTATTGTATTAATTTGATCGTTATTTTTTGGAAAATCTATTAAAATTCTTAAGTTTCAAGGAGAAAAATTACTGGTTTTACCTATTATTCTGAATAGCTATTTGTGTCCCAGTCAAATAGTACTTCTACCTTCTAAAAAGCACAAGTGGAGATTTTCTAATGGAATTCTCTTCGTTTTGAAACTATAAAAATATACCAAAAAGTCCATAACGGAATCGCGCTTGCAAAATAAGTAATTGAAGCCGTATATCTCGAGAATTATTGGTCCTATGTGAATTTAGTATAGAATCCTTTTTGTGCAAAATTTGTGTAAAAATGAGTAAATTTTAATGACCTCTATTAACGTAAATGGCCATTATTGACCTTTAAAACTAATTTCCACGGCCTTCTAAATTTTTAACCTAATATTTTTTTGTGTAATTTTGAGTAAAGTACTGAGGGCTGTCAGATGTGTCTTTCGATTGTTTCCGGATTCATCACGTTGAAGTCCCTTCCATCCGTAGGTTACCAAATAGCATGTGGGAATCTTGGCTGGTGCCAAAACTAATCAGAGTATTTTGCGGATATGTGTAATTGTTCCGGTATGCTCTAAATTAACTTCACTCGTCCGAATAAATATTTAACAGGATATCTTCCGTTTTGGTCTATAGTGTGTCGGTCACGATCTGATTCCGCGATATGAACATGAAGCGAACATAATAATATAGAAATTAAATTATAATGGATAACAGTTTTTCTATAGTAACATAATGTTTAAAACCATTAATTTTTCTTTGTAAAAATAAGAAAATTTTACGATTTTTCGTAAATTAAATTTAGATTACAAAAGTCTATTATGATTGTCTAGGTTCAGAGACCCAGCTCATACGTCAGTTAAATTAAAAATCATATAAATTTTCAAAGATTTTTAAATTTTTAATGATCGTAATTTCATTCTTTTAATTCAATACCTGATACAGAATTTGATTTTCTGAAACTAATGACCAACTATACGTCTCTAAAAATACCTTAACGAATATAATATATATATATATATATATATATATTTTTTTTTTTTTTTTGTTTGTTTGTTGGTTTGAACGCAACAAACAAAGTTCCAGTTAATCTCTGGAACTGCGAGTCCGATTTGAAAAAATATTTTTGCGTTAGATAGCCACATTAATGAGGAAGGCTATAGGCTATCTAACATTCGTTAAAATTCTTAGCTTGCCATAAATATTGATATTTGTAAAGTAAGTGGGAAGAAAAAATATATTCAATATACAAAGGTCGCTGGTTCAAATCCGGCTGGAGGGAGAATTTTTTTTAAAATAAGTTATTTTTTATTTTTTTAACTTTGTTTTCATTTAATTAATTTAATTTATTTTACATAAACCACGGGGGTATAGCTATATAAATGCATTTTATATAAATTGCGGCGAAGTCGCGGGAAACAGCTAATATATATATATATATATATACATATATATATATACATATATATATATATATATATATATATATATATATATATATATATATATATATATATATATATATATATATATATACATATATATATATATATACATATATATATATATATATATATATATATATATACATATATATATATATATACATATATATATATATATATATATACATATATATATATATATATATATAAAATTCAATGCAATATACTAATTAATTAATTAATTTCAGATTTAAAGTTAATAAAAAAATTTTCAAACAATTCTAAGCAATTAAATGTAATTAATTTATTAAACTTTAATCAAAATGCTTTAAATTTATTTCATGTAAATTACATAAAAGATATTAAAAATTATGGAATTGTTATGGATTTTACTTGTAATAAGAGTAAACAATTTTTAGAATATGTTAGTATAGTTGATCATTTTACTTAAGAATCTGTAGAATAGACGATAGACTATCGGTGAAATCCAGAACCAAATTAATTAGCTGGTAATATATTTCATTATTACCTAATCAAAAATTTTATACCAAATTTTATACCAAAAAAAAAGTATAATAATATTAAAAATTTAATATAAAGTATATCGAATTGATATAGGAATTGAAGTGAAAAGACCTTTTTTGTGTAAAATTAAATTGAACGCGAACAGTTTTTTTTATAAAATCGCTTTGGGTGGATACTGCACCCCTTATCCGTAAAGATATCCATGTTGGCATTGCCCATTGATTTTGGTTATGTTAAGAATTTGTCCAGATATTTTCAGAAATACCCCGATTCCTGGCTAAGATTGGACTATATATGCATACTAAGTACCCTTAACTTCATAGATAGCGTCCTTTTATCAAATTTTTGCAGTCGATTTATCCCAAAAATCGATTGGATTCGACACAATCGTACCAATTAACTGTAACATTTTGAAGGAGGAATGCTACTTTTATAGACGATAGTACAACAAAATTTAAATGCAATATACCAATTGGGTTACAGGCCCTAAATTCTCACCAATAAACGGTTTTTACAATTCAAGAACCTCTCAAGGTGACCTAAATGAAAAATTTAGTGGAAAATTTGTTTTCATATTTCGTAGACGATTTTGTACCAAAAAAAATTGCTTTATTAACTACAAACTCAAATTACCGACTGGCTAATTCTATTTGTTTAATCTGGAGAAACCAGCTCTGTACCTACAAATCGGGCCCTTGACAAGAATATTATATCGACTATTTTAAATAATATGTTTTAGGCTTATCATACCGAGATGTTTTGTGCGATTTATCACTGGCTAATAATTGATCCATTAAATACGTCAATAGCAAACTTTTTCGAAAATAATTTTAATATAAATGTTAACAGTGATGTATTTGTTGCGATTAAACACTACCAGAATCAGAATGAATGGAGATTATTTGATATTCATAACATATTTAATATTCATAAGTATATTGAAACAAAAATTCATGAAATTGGTTTCATAAAAAATAATTCTATAATTGAAATCAATTCAAATTATAATCCTTATCATTTACGGCGAAATATGAACCGTTTGGAGCTACTAACTGGAGCTGTGGTTTGTATTAAACATTAGAAATATTATGAATTTATTAATGGAACATTTTGATACTTATCATTATGATAGCTTTCTTTCGCTGTAGTGTTTTCCATTTCAGTAATTGTTGGCATTCTTTTTTTGGACATTGCATTTTGTTTTTAATATACTTGATAATGTAAAAATTTCAGCTTGCTTAATTCTTTCGCTTCTGCATTTTTCTATTAGACGCCTCATGGTAAATGCTTCTTGCTTATAGTTCTAGGAATAATCGAAATTTGAGAGTAACCTGACCAGTGATGAAATGTAAGCTGGAGTCTCTACGAAAAAACATAATTTTTTGTCCTGTGTTTAATTAATATTAGCTATAACATAAATGCGTATCTGACTATGGCCTTTTGTTCGGAATAATCTGAAAAACCTTGGTTTAGATAAATGATCAGTTATGCTTTTTTGTTTTTCATACGAAATAATTTATGTTTCCAGAATATATCACCGATTGAACGGAAACTTTACACGAAGGTTTATCGTAAATTTATATAAAAATACATCTAAAATCATTTGTGTAGCCTTTTTTAACTTTCGATCGAATTGCAAGACTGTCGATATATCGGACAATGGATAACAGAAAAATAGCTTCTATTGGTTGTAATAGTTGCTGAATTACCATAGATTTTATGCCCAAACGATTATTAGATGCTGTTTTACTGTTTTTCTTAGGTCAACAGATTTGGTATCCAACCTTTGTCGATACGTCTTCTTCGAAAATTCGCTAAAAGGTCGCGCAACTTTCTTATTGCTGTTCAATCAGAGAACTCGAGTACTTAAGTATTTTTCCAGTTGTTGTAAGAGGGTGCTAGTGCCGCTGTTTTATTCAATTTATCACTGTTTTTGCTTTAACTTGGAATTTTTAGATAAAATTTTAAACAGTCAAGTTGTTGTGTTGTCAAACGCACTCTGCTTGGAATAGGAAGGTGGCTAGAAAATTTGCTGTCCTCACAAGAGTGCCGCTAGATGCGGAGCACACCTGCCACTCTACGCTACTGAGGTGGCATAGGTGGTAACAAACTATGCATTGCATAGTTTTCCCATTATTGAGAACTGATTTTGTTACAATTTTATGATATTTTGAAATACAATTACGATCTAAAGTAAAATTTTAATTAAAAGGTTACAGCAAAAATAAAAATTCCATTCTATGATTGGCTAATAAATGACGACTTCAAGACACGGGATATTGATGCTTTAACAAAGTATCACATACCGCTAACATTAAATGTTGGAGACTTTTATAATTTAAGGTATATACAAGCTAAATCAGTTCAATGATTTATAATTTAATAATGAAATAAAACATTGATCAAATATTTTCTTATAGAATAAGGTTTATTCGACACATAACGTGGGGTTATTTGCACAAAGACACAGGATGGGATGGTATAATTCGATCACTGCTAGAAAACAGATTAGATTTTGGAGCATCAGCTGTTTTTATGCGCAAAGATCGTGCATCTGTTACAAAATATACAAATGTTGGATTTTGGAGACAAGAGTTCGTATAGTATAGTTGCGGATTGTTTCACAGATACCAAATAATGTAATCAAAAGGATTATATGTGACCAGAGAATATTAACCTCTCAAAATTGGTAACTTTTAGAGTTCAATCTTTTGTATTTACTTGCTCGTCGCGTGGCGTACGATGAAGAGCGAGATATTTCGACTGAGACCCCAAAGAACCAAAAATTTGATTATGACAAGAATTTTTTTTGCATACATTGCAAAACTATTTTTTTTCGTCATATTGGTCTCTATAAAACAATCCAGACTATAATAAATGTTTATAAAATCATTTTTTCCAAAATCAATTTACTGATGATATTGTTTGGATATTTAAATTCCAGCAATGCTTTTTTGTTTCGTGAGACAAAAGGTGCCCGCAATGTATTTTTACGGCCATTAAATAATGACGTCTGGGAAGTGGCTGTTGTATATTGTGTATTATTAATGATATTGTTAAAAATAGTATTTTACTCGGATTGGAAATTATTGCGTAGCAATATTATGTTACAAAATACTTCTAATGAGAATAAGAATTGGAGTTCTTGTATAATGATTATTCTTGGATCAATAACTCAGCAAGGTATGCATTTAAACAGGAAATATATGTTTTTTTGATTTAAACGGGATGTTGAATCAGTTAATCAAAATCCACAAGGCTAATCTAAAGCATCAAGAATTTTTGAGGAGAGCCCAGATTAAATAAATATTAGAAATTGTGGAAATGATTTTATATTTGTTTTGCTCGATTTCTAAAATTTATTTGGCTAAAACGAAAATTTTATCTCAGAAACTCGGAGGGTTATTACAAACATTGACATAGTCATTATTGTTGAACAAAAACAGTCTCTGAGTTTTTGGATTCCAATGGTTGTGATATTTCTTTCTGAAACAAACTGAGATATCGGGTTCAAAATTTGTGTGTCCCTATTGGGTTGAAATGTAGATTCGGGCTGATTATTATTATTGATTTGTCATGCAATGTGATATTATGGGTTTTATGCTCTGGAGTATTATTATTTGTAAAAATAAACAAACGATTTTTTAGGTTCTATAGCGGCACCATCAAACTTATTAGCCGGACGTTTCATGACACTCAATGTATTATTATTCTCATTAATTTTTTATCAATTTTATTCGGCATCAGTTGTGTCATCTTTGTTACAAGTACCACCAAAAACAATGAAGACCTTAAGACAATTACTCGATTCAAATTTACAATTAGCTATTGAAAAGACACCTTATACAATTGATTGGTTTACAGTAAGTAGAAAAAACTAAAACATTTGACATGAGAATTATTGTATACCATATACCTATTTCACATATTAGCCCATTTTTACTCATGAAAGTTTTGATGAAACTTTTGAATCGCTATAAAAATAGTTGATATAACAAAAGATACATGACTGTTCACTTATTGTCACAATGCAATTCACATATGAAAGCTAACAATCGCATGCTATTTACCAACTATAATTCCTTTCTTTGTCAACCGCGTCAGTCAACTTGGTCGCTTCAAATAGAATCCTTCTCTATTTTAGTAAAAACTTATATAATAAAATAATACTGCGCTTGCTCATTAAAACAAGCGATTGAAAACGTTCATCAAAACTTTCACGTGTGAAACACCCTTATATATTACACATAGTAATAATAACTGGCTGATTATTGTGTTATAGTAAACTTTTCCCACACCAAATATTCTTCAATGTTAATAATTCACATTTCAAATTTATTGAATTTATTTTATCTATGAATTATCTAATCTCTAACTGTTCCATGACGTGTCAACCTCATGATTCTATGTCTCATGATTATTGAATCGAATAATCACCTTGAGTGCCTTGCCGATAACCAGTTTTTTAACGGCTTCTATTTTAGACAACAAATGACACCATGGAGCTAGCGTTGTATAAAAACAAAATATTAACAACAGATAAATTGAATAAGAATAATAAAGTACCACGTATCTGGTCCGTTAAAGAAGGGATGCGAAAAATACAGGAAGGTGAAAATGCATTTCATGTGACATTAAATAATGCGTACAAATTGATCCGTGAAACATGGACCGAACGTCAAATGTGTGAATTACAAGCCATTAAATTGCGTGATACGAAAACTGTATTTATTATACTACATAAACATTCAAATTATCGTAATATTTTTAACATTGCGTAAGTACTAAGATAGATGTTACTGTTATCATTGTGCCATCGGTAGTGATTCACGAGGCACCTCGCCTCGCCTCGCTTTTTTAAATGTCAACCTCGCCTCGCCTCGGCCGAGACAGAAAGTTGGCTCGCCTCGCCTCGCCTCGGCTGGGTTAGCTATCATCCTCGCCTCAGGTTTTTGAGACAATATACCTCTGTGTTATTTGAAATTTCGTTACTGAGTAAAATCAATCTAGGAAAACTAGGCGGGAAGAAACACATATTATGTAGAAAATCTCTCCTAGTATTAGTAAAATAGCCAGTCAATACTTCAGATTGATACTCTGGAAGGATCGTAAAATTCATCAGTTTACCTTTAAACTATTCACGATCAAGACCAAGGAACCTACTGATGGCAGCATGATTGCATAAGACCTATCTTAGAAAAAATGCCAATGGAAAAACATTTTTTATGTTTTAGAATTATTCGACAATTTGAACATGGAATTGTTAATTGTCATTTAAGACGCTGGCAATTTAAAAAACCTGAATGTGTTTTAAGTTTAAGTGCATCTGTGTTTCATATATCGTTTCAAGATATTTATTTTGCATTAGTTATACTTTTGTTGGGATGGTTTTGTAGTATAATATTGCTACTGATCGAACAATATTTGACAAATTATTCAAAAAAACTATATAAGAAACTGATTTTTATCAAATATTGCTCGAACATTGGACATTAGAACTATAGAAACTTAACAGTAAAAGATATTTATATGTATCAATAACAATTAATAAGAAATTCACTTTCGCACACTTACCAGCCCAAGTGGTCGAGCGGTCTAAGGCGTTATGTCTGTGCAGTATGTCTACTTGGATACTGGGAGGTTATGGGTTCGAATCCCGAAATCGGCAGTTTGTTAATTATTAAGAAAAAAAAAGAGGCGGTTAATTGACTAAACTGTCGGCATATGAACAAGATTAAGAGTAGTCAGCTATGCTTGAGAAGATTTTCTGCAGTTTCCTTCACGAACTCCAGATGAATATCGACATAGTTCGTATCAAACTCGGCTGCAGCCGCATATCCTGTCGATTCCTAGTATATTGTTATGGAACCATATAATCGAACCAAAATAGATATTCAACCTTGTAATAATTTAGATGGAGTTTCAATAAAAAATTTATACAGACCTTTAAGTATCATTTTTATTGTCATATAAAAAGTCCCCATTGATCGGGCCTCTGCTAAAAATTTTATTTTATAATTTTCAAGGTTAAAATAGCAAAAAATCTGGTTTTCAAAAATATCTCTGTAAAGAGTTTGTTTTTTGTTTTAAAATCCATTCAAATTAAATTCAAATCGAAATTTCTGTTAAACCGTTTTTTTGCAGCTTTGATCTTGAATAAAAGTTTTAACACAATGTTTTATTTAATTTAAATTAATTATGTATAAATTTTCAACTCCATTTGATTTTCTCTGCAATTTTGGCAATTTTATAATTAAAAATCATAAGCAATTTTGACACTGCTTAACTAAAAATGGATATGCGAACAAAAAAAAAACAGTTTTCTTTATTTATTTGTTTATTTAATCGAGTTTTAATCAATAACAACTTTATATGGTGGTAAATATCCATCATCTTCTAAATTTCTTATTCTAAATACAGATCCGGCTTGAGGCTGTTGTTGAATTTCCTCAGGAGATAAATCTCGTTTTGACGTTGTCACATATAAATCCTCTAATTCTGGTCCACCAAACATGGTTGACGTCACATATTTAGCTGGAATTGCTATGCATTGTAAGAGTTCATTCGTTTCTGGATTTACTTTAATGATCTAGAAAAAAAAAATGCATGAATAATATCGCTGTACCCATGTTGGGTAACCGTTGAAGTATAATAGATACTTACAGAACCTCCACCCCATAGGGCGACCCATAAATGATCTCTGCTATCAATTGTCATACCATCTGGATAGCCTTCTAAATTATATTTATTTAAATCAAAGGCCACCTGTTTATTTGCTGAAACATTACGATCAAATTTTAATTAATTCGCTAAACATCTACTGGCATTTATAATGTAATGTGTGAAACTTAATTAATTAATTAGCTCCCTAAAAATTGTGACTAGTTTGGTACATGAGTCGATGTTATAGATTGATTGATTGATTGATTCATATTGGGGTCTAAAAAGTATTGCACTTCGACCTTATGGTCCATTGTGCTCCCCCTTCTACCTCAGTCCGACGAGATTCGCTTCTCCCATATGTTGGCAATAGCCTGGAGCTTGCTTATCAGATCCTTCCGAAGGTTCATATATTCGGGGTGAGATGCACCGAATATCCTGTGTCTGCTTCAACCTAGAGGTTCGCAGTCAAAGATAATGTGGCTGGTTGTTTCTTCCTCCTCGCCACACAATCTGCCCATAATGGACCCGTTATGGAGTCCCATTGTGTGCAGATGCTTCCGCAGGGGATAATGCCCGGTAATGAATCCGATAACTCTGTTGCATCCTCTGTTGTTAAGCCTCAGTGGATATGTTAGAGGTACCGTAAGATTCGCTGGATTTTTGGCCCGGCCAAAAAAGAAGTGCTGTAAATTTGAAGCTTGTATCTTTCTTTGCATATGTCTGTGGCATCGTAGATCCAAAACGAATAGATCGATTTTTGGTGTTTTTATGGGAAGACTGGTTTAATCGTTAGCTATGTTTGATGTAAATCTGTTGTTGTAGGGATTTTTTGGACGTGGAAAATATCATTTAACACGGAAAGAGATATAAGAAAACACGAGTTCTTTTTTAAAAAGAGCTACAATTTGAGCTCAAACATATGTTATTAGTTAAAGGCTGCAAAATTATGCAATCTTTAAAAATCCAAATCAGTGTATGTTTGGTATAAAAGTCCTTTTTTACACGTGTAAGTTTTGATGAAAGTCTTCAATCGATTATTTTACTGAGCAAGAGCAGTGTTATATTTTTTGATGTAACGTTTTATTTATATTGAAATAGAGACGGCTTCTATTTTGATGCAATTTTACATACATATTAATGTAGGGGGGTTTGTGCATGTGTGAATTAATTCTCCTTTCTTGTGATTGGCATTTTTTGACCATGTGACACGTAAACAAACATAATATTCAAAACAAGTGTTTTTAATTATTATTTGACCTCTATATATCTGGACAGATTATCCCATGTTACGCCATTAGCCAGATTTGAAGCGCTCCTCCACTAGCCAAGATACCCACGGAATTAATGCACAATACGTATGTGTGTTAATGTACACTCCCGTTCAATAACATTGAACCAACCTGAAATGTGAATTTTCTTACATTTCATAAAACTCCTCACTTATGTAACTCTCTGTAATATTATTTATTTATAAACAAAGATAAGTAGTATTATGTGAAAAAAGAAATGGAAGTTTTATATTTTTTATTTATGTAAACAAGTCAGTGATAGAGTAAGAATATGTAATGTAAATACATGTTAAGTATTATATCTCCCTTTTACGTATAAAAATAAAATAAAATGTTGTATCCGTCAAAAATATTTACTACAAGAATAATCAACATTGTGAGAGGCTGATTCGGTTTAGGTCGGTTCAATTTTATTGAACGGGAGTGTATGTGTGGCTGTCATATAATTTTGTACGGCATTTATGTGCAATAAGTATGTGTTAATGTATGTGTGGCTGGCACATGACTTTCCTCTACGCATATAAAGTTTTTAGTACCTTGGCTAGCTGAGGCGGCTCACTTTATCCTTCAATTTTGTACGTTTTTTCACATTTAGGCGCATAAGGATACTCTGTCCAGTTATATAGAGGTCAGTGGCTTAAACACAAGTCTTGTTATCAATAGTTATATTTGTTGTTTGATTCCTGTCCAAATTTCACAAGATTTGTTTCAATAATTAGCGTTATGGTAGCTGTTAGTCTTTGTAGTAAGCCGTACGATATTAATTTTATCAGTCCACACTTTCTGTGGAACCCAATACTAAACTCAACATCGAAGATATGTACTTACTGATAGTGCCTTCATCAGCATCATAATCATATTTTACAATCATTCGTGTTGGTGTATCGATATAATAGAATTTATTATTTGCTTTATTCCATGCCAAACCATTACTGTTTGTAACAGGTGATATCACCGGTGTTACATCAATAGCTGTTGTATCATTATTGCAATTATGTTTAATTATTATACGATACAGTGTGGCTTGATCTGGTACAACTCCCGATGAATTCTCAGCACCAATTGTACCTGACAACAAAGAAAAGATGATGAAATAACAGCAATATAACAGAACAGAAACTAAACAAAATCGTACTTACCAATCCAAAGTCGTCCATTTTTATCCGCTTTGCCATCATTAAACCGATTTGATTCGTGCGTATTATCAACAGTTGTTAAGACTTTAAAATGTTCACTATCCGATTCTGAATTAATCGTTGAATTTTCTCCATTCCATTCGACTAATGTTAAACGTCGATCAATGCCTACTACAAATAAATTATCATGATCTTTGACGGGTATCACCGGCGTTACAGCAGCACCACCATCTGTAATGGTATTCGTATTGATTACAACCCTAATCGTAATATAATCATTGTTTGGATCCTATCATTTTGGTACGACCAGTCCAATTGGCGGAGCGGTCTAACGCGTTATGTCTGTGCAGTTTGCCTACTTGAAAACTAGGAGGTTATGGGTTCGAATCCCGACATCGACAGTTGGTCAATTATTAAGAAAAAAAAAGAGGGCGTTTAATTGAATAAATTGTCGGCGTATGGACAAGAACGAAGTAACCGGCTATGCTTGAGAAGGTTTTCTGCAGTTTCCTTCACGAACTCCAGATGAATATCGACATAGTTCCTATCATAGTCGGCTGCTGCCGCATATCCTACTGGTTTCTAGTCTATATACAAAAATTCCTTCCACTCCACTCACATCCTCACATCCTTAGGCATCACAATGGACCTTATGGTCGAAGTGTAGCCCGTTATGGTCGAAGGGCAGCCTCTACAATCTATCTATCTATTTTGGGACACTTACCAAAATGAACTGATGTAACTTCACCATTGTCTGGGTTATATTTTAAAACATCTTGTCCACTAACATCGACAAAATACAGCACTTGTTGGTCATCATCCCAATGAGGCTCTTCGCCATGGATCACTGGTGCTGTCACTTGTTCAATAATTGGCTGAGATGTACGTTGGTTTACAATATTATCGCTTGGTAACAAACATAATGTTTCTTGACTGTATATTAAAAAAAAAAAGAAGGCAATATATAAAATAATTGGAAAATTTCTGAACAAAATTGCAGAGGTTTCAGTTCAGGCCTAAAGGTATTAGATATTACAAGAGTTGAATTTCTAACCAAAACTATTATAAGAACAGAAATCTATCCCGTTTACAAACAATAGTGAAGGCCATGTTGTGTTTTTTTAATGGGAACCCATATGTTTTTGACAGAATCAGGTAGCCAAAAGAAAACAAAACAACATAAGCACTGAGTAGGTAATAAAGTTTGTTTTGGTTAATAATTAACCATTTTATAGCCGCTTTAAAAAATAGATTTTTAAAAGATTGCAATTTTTAAGAAAAATAATATTTTTAGAAATAATGTATCAAGAATAAATAGTTTTTATTTGTAGTCAATGTACGAGGTCTGCTCGAAAAGTATCCGACCAACCTTCATATTTCCGCGATGGCGTTATTTTTCGTCATCGGGCGAGTGCACCCTTCAAAGTAGTCCCTATTTGATTAATAACACGCTCTCAACGATGTTTCTACTTTCCAAAGAAGTCCTGAAGTCAGTTTTTGGAATAGCTTTGAGTACCCTCGTTGTATTATTTTCAACCGTCTTTTTGCCGTCGAACCGGTGTCCTTTGAGCGGTTTTTTCAAATACGGGAACAACCAAAAGTCACAAAGGGCTATGTCGGGACTGTGCAGAGGTTGGCGAAGCAGTGCGTCATTGTGTTTAGTTGAAAATTGCTGCACAAAATTCGATGAGATTTCCCACCGCTTCCCCTAAATTTGAGGTTACAATTTCAAAATTGTAGTTTTTGGTATTCCAAAATCATCTTCTATTTCGCGCATAGTCAAACGTCGATCTTCTTCAATCGCAAGTCGCACGCGTTCGATATTATCCGGTGTTGTTGTCGTTGAAGGTCGGCCAGAACGAGGATCACTATCAACAGATATGCGGCCATCTTTGAAACGATTATACCACTCTTTTATTTGTGTTTTGCCCATACACTCATCCGGAAAGGCCTTCTAATTTTTCCAAACTAATTTTTCCGAGTTTGAAGCAAAATTTGATGCAAATTCGTTGATCTGATTTTTCAGTCATTTTTAACAATAACAAAATCCGACGAACGCAAAAAATGCTTTGTAAACAAATACACGCTGCGCATGAACTATACGTCCTGTAGGTTGACGTTCGTAGAGGTCGCTCGAACACTCTGGCACGAAGATATAAAAGCAGGTCGGATACTTTTCGGACAGACCTCGTATAGAAATCGATCAATTTTGTTTTTTTTTTTTACAAACAATTTTTACTTATTTATTGAACGAAAATAAAAAATTTTTATTTTAGATAAATTTTTCCTTTTTGATAATAGACCTTTCTCAACCTTTTCTCAAAAAATGCAAATGCAATTAAACCGATTATAAAGTGGTTAATTATTAATCTAAATAGAGTTTATTACTTCAGTTATCCTATTCGACCTATTTTATCACAAAAATATGGGTTGCTAATAAAAAATCACAAGTAGACCTTGAAATCCAAGGTTAAGATGATAATCAAAGTCATAAGAGATGCCACCTCCTCTGAATAAAACAACCTTTTACAGAAAAATACAACTTTGTTTTGTGTCGTATGTTTAATCGGTACATTGATTCCAAAAACGGGTTTTTTTAAATGAAATAGTCTGTATATAGGCATTTAAAATTTTAATAAAATCGTAGGTACTTCACGCGTTCTGAATCTGCTCGATGTCCCGGCAGAAGAAGACTTATAACACCCAACATTTTGTATTGATGATTATATTATTATATTCAATTTTTGGTAAACACACGGTATAACCAGAACTACTACAAAATATATGCGATTATTCATTAGAATTGTTAGTTCCTCAATTTGTTTCTTGGCCTTGATTGTTATATACTACATCAAACAAACACCTTTTGTTTTCAGATTAATTTGATTTCCTACTGTAAATCATAACGATTCGTCTAAAAATATGCGCTCATTTGAATTTTTACGTTTGGATAACTTTTCTAAGACTACAAAAATATGTTTTTCATATTTTGTTTAAAAAAAAATCTTCTTGAAACGTTTAATGAGCGGCATCAATTGTGGTAGAGTCAAATTAGCTTCAAAAAGAGGGTTTCAGGCAGGTTGCTTGGAAAATTTTTGGTCTCGTTTTTAATAATAATCATTTTCTAGGGTAATTTTAACCCAAACAGAATGCAAATCAGATTCATTTTAACATCCGACAAAAACACATTTCAAAATTTTCCCTTCTCAATTCACACAGTTTTGAATTTTAGCACGATGGGTCTGATCTCTTGAAAACCGTTAATCGTATCGTATTTTAATCCACGCCATCGATTTCGCTACGTTCAAATTAGCTTATAACGAAGTTTATATCAAAATCGAGGACAAAAAAAATTTGCTCAATTTTTGAGATTTTTTTAAGGGGTACCCCTTGGAAAAAATGCGAAAATTGTGAAGAAAATTTTTGTTCTCGTTTTTAATAATAATCATTTTCTAGGGTAATTTTGACCCAAACAGAACGAAAATCCGGTTCATTTTAACGTCTGACCAACACATTTCAAAATTTTTCGTTCTCAATTCACACAGTTTTGAATTTTAGCACGATGGGTCTGATCTCTTGAAAATCGTTAATCGTATCGTATTTTAATCCACGCCATCGATTTCGCTACGTTCAAATTAGCTTATAGCGAAGTTTATATCAAAATCGGGGACAAAAAAATTTTGCTCAATTTTTGAGATTTTTTTAAGGGGTCCCCCTTGGAAAAAATGCGAAAATTGTGAAGAAAATTTTTGTTCTCGTTTTTAATAATAATCATTTTCTAGGGTAATTTTGACCCAAACAGAACGAAAATCCGGTTCATTTTAACGTCTGACCAACACATTTCAAAATTTTTCGTTCTCAATTCACACAGTTTTGAATTTTAGCACGATGGGTCTGATCTCTTGAAAATCGTTAATCGTATCGTATTTTAATCCACGCCATCGATTTCGCTACGTTCAAATTAGCTTATAACAAAGTTTATATCAAAATCGGGGACAAAAAAATTTTGCTCAATTTTTGAGATTTTTTTAAGGGGTAACCCTTGGAAAAAATGCGAAAAAAGTGAAGAAAATTTTTTTTCTCGTTTTTAATAATAATCATTTTCTAGGGTAATTTTGACCCAAACAGAACGAAAATCCGGTTCATTTTAACGTCTGACCAACACATTTCGAAATTTTCCCTTCCGAATTCATTCAGTTTTGAATTTTAGCACTGTGGATCTGATCTCTTGAAAACCGTTAATCGTATCGTATTTTAATCAACGCCATCGATTTCGCTATGTCCAAATTATTTGCGATTTTTCTTTTCATAAACTCAATATATACCGGGTATTTAAGCAATTAACTCACTTATTTGTTATTTTAACTTGTTTATATAAAAATTGCGGTTCGAAGCAACCTGCCTGAAAAATGCTAATTTGTCTCTACCATTAACGCAATATACAATTTTGATATTTACTCATTAAAAATAAATTTTTTAATTAAAATATTTCACCTTCAAATTTGCGATAGGCGGAATTTTTTTAAAATGCGTTCAATGTTTTTATGCCCTACATATACAATGTAATTACATCTTGTTTGAGCTGAAATTGCAGCTGAATTTAATAAGTTTATGAAAAAAAGTTTTTTACTGTAATTTTTTCAAATATTTTAGGGTTTTAAACATTTTGGGGGATGCACGGTCCGATTTAGACCATTCGCGAACTTCTTAGCTCTAAAACACACACACACACATAATTTCAACTGATCTCTTTTCGTTATCATTTATGTTTTGAAGGACGGGCGAATATGCGGACATGCGTTAATTAGGTCGTTATTTTATGAATATCCACACCAAAAAATTGTTTTGCACGATCAATTTTTCGCAACCGTTACAAAATCGGGGCTAAACTTAATAAAACCTTGAGTACATATTTTAATCTTTACATATATAATATATACCGGATATAACAAACCTTTGAAACGTTAGTTTTGGCGCGTTTAAAACAAATTCTAAATTTGATAGATAAAAAAAAAATTTTTTTTAATTCTAAAATGTTAGTTACGACTAGGATAAAATTTTGTGGTTACACCATCTTTATGACAAGTACATCTACGGCAATATTATTGTAAACATTTTCAATTCAAACAAAAGTTGTTTGTTTTTAAAAAAAGGAACATTTTTTGTATTTAAACTGTTTTTGTTTTGAACTCGAAATCACTTCTTAGCTCAAGAAATAACATAGTTCGTTAGCTCTTTTCGTTTTTGAGTAATCATTCTTCACGGACAGGCTGTATGGTAGCAAAATTTTTTTCATCGATCAATATTTTTAATCGTTACAAACTTGGTTAATAATCTATACATATATATATATATATATATATATATATATAGTTACACCATTTATAACTCAAGAACGGTTGGACCGATTTTTATGATCTTTGATTTGTTGGATTTGTCTTCGCACCGAATAGGTGAATAACTATTAAAATATCGGAAAAATTCACGGAAAAAAAATGTATGAAGATAATTCATTTTCTCATAAATTTTGTATGGAACGGCTCTTTTGATGATATTGATTCTGAGGCGGTATGAAGTTTACGAGATCAGTTATTCTTATATATATATTACAAATAGAAATTAATATTGCACAAAACAGTGAAAATAGTACGAAAAAATATTTTTCTTTGAAAAATGTAATAAATAAAAGAAAAATATTAATAATTATAATAATTATTAAACTCACCTAGAAACTAAATCTGTGTGTTGAATTACAACAATTGTAATAAAAATGAATAAAAACATTTTTTTAATTAAAACTTCACTCGCATGTATAATTAATTATTTCAATTATTATTCTAAACAATATTTAAGTAATTAGTATCTATATGTATAGTTAAAATATCTTATTTATGAAACATTCAAAATCGTGCATGAATCTTCACGTTTTATTGATTTATTATTGTTAAGTAACACTGTATTGATGGTTCGATCAGTACGTTCGTATAATTAATAAACATAGTAAAATGTTAATGTTTTTATAAAAAGTATCATTTCTTGAATCCCTACCCACTATTTTATATATAAATTGAATATTTGCGGTAATTACAGGTTAATTCAATTACCTCATGGCATCGTGAACATACGTCACAACAGACAGACCGACTTGGTTCGATCGCTTTCGTTTTTATTCGTATTATTTTGTTATAAATAAGAATATAACGAATGGAAACAACAAAAATAATAACAAAATGAACATAACAATAAAAACTAAAAATAAATATTTAAAGAAAATTAAACCAACAATCGGAATGATGGATCACAAAAATGATAGCAGCAAACTATAATTCGCATATGAATGAAGTGAGACTTGTATTAATTTAGATTTAAAGGTCCATGCTATCAAAGAACCAATCAAATTTCAGCATGACTATGATCACGCGCTTCGTCTGTTTATATGACTGGACTCTCTACCTTGAGAGTACTATTGTTTATTTTGAAAGGAAAAAACTTATATTCGCAAAAATGTATAGGCCTAATGCCATGCTATTGGAAGTTAAGCGAACATGATGTTTTATAGCGCCAACAACGGTGAATTATGCAATTATGCAATATGTCTAAATGTCGAACAAATATTTTGTAATTAATATTTTTTGTGGAATCTTGGGTACATTTTAAAATACACTTATTATTGAACTAATACACTTATTTACGTACGAAATAAGTTACATTTCTTTGGCGTGAATGTTATTTAAATGATAATTTCACAGATTTGTTTTATATATTAACTAATAATTTGTATATAATTATAATAATTAAATTACTACAAAATTAGGTCTTTTTAACTTAAGTTGAAAATGATCTAAAAGCGTTAAATTAAAAAATAAATAAAGTTTTTATCGTATAATCTTTAGAAGAACGTTTTTTTTTATTCTATAAAGTGTAGTTTTCGTTGTGTTTTGAGGAATATTCACTATGAAAATCTCGGTTTTCGCAAAAGTGGTTAGAACAAAAGTTGTTAAAATTTCCATAACGAGCAACATTTATTCGAGATAGTTTTTCGAGAACCAAAAGGATTTGGCACAAACCGGCAGTAAAATTTTTGAAAATATGCCACTTTACCAGCTAAAAGTACGATTTTACCCCAAAAATGTTCCTTTTTTTTAAATAAATAACTTTTGTTTGAAGCTTTTTTATAAACTTAATAGTTTTACCTCTCAATATAAGCTCAAACAACTGTACTTATTGTAGATAACAAAAGCATGCATATGAGTGTATTACATATGTACACTCCCGTTCAATAAAATTGAACAGATCTGAACCGAACCAGTCTCTCACAATTTTGATTATTCTTGTAGTAAATGTTTTTTACTATACTTCCATTTCTTTCTTCACACTTAAAATATACACTACTTATCTTTGTTTATAAATAAATCATTATACAGAGAGTTACAAAAAGTGAGGAGTTTAATGAAATGTAAGGAAATTAACATTTCAGGTCTGTTCAATTTTATTGAACGGGAGTGTATGTATAGCACAAGTCATCTTTTTATACATCCTTGCGTGTGTGGGTGGATAAAAAGCACAATAAACCGTTCCTGCACTCATAATGAACTCATTTTTTAAGCAATTAACACAGTTAGTTTTTTTTCCACTAGTTTATACATATTTTAGCTCTTGTTAAGTTCGACGAATCATTCTGTACAAAACATTTAATTGTGAGAACTGCAATACATGCTATAAACACACTAATTAGAAATTGTTGAACACTTTAACGGAATGTTTTTGATTACGAACACGTTTGCAAAAATTTTTTTTTAGATAATAAATTTCTTTACGGATCTAATCTTGAAAACTTGAATACTCCGATAAGGGGTTTCAAAATTTTTCAAACGTGAATTTAAAAATAATTTTAACTAATTAATCTTCAAAATTTACCTAGTAACTAAGGACTAAATAGAATCTCCATTTAACAATCGCTTGTTATGCTTTGCGTATATATAATATGTAGAAGAGTATTATAAGTTTAGTCCCAACTTTATAAGGGTTGAAAATAATGATCGGAAAAAAAATGTTTAGTATGTTTGTTCATAAAATGATCTAATTAGTCCCTTTTCGCATGTCCGCCCGTCTGTCAATACGATAAATGAAAAACAAAGAAAGATGACGAGGTGATCGTGAATTTTGTGCATGCTCTGATTTTTATAAGAATATGAGAACGAATTTTAAAATGCAATAATTTTCCTGCCATTTATTTAAGAGATTACATGGGTTTGAAAATTTCAAAAAATTTTTGATTTGACGATTTGTCTTATTGCAATATGTCTAGAATATTATCCAAAAGTTTTAAGTCAATCAGAGTAAAACTCTAGAAGATAGAGCCTTGGGAAGTATTTAAGGCAGATGCTTATCTATTGTTTGCTGTCTTTATCGACAGTTTGACAACTATTAAGAAAAAAACAGGGTGAAAATGAAGTAACCTGCTATGTTTTGTGAATATTTCTTCAGTTTCCTTCACGAACTCCAGATGAATAGCGGCATAGTTCCTATCAGAGTCGGTTGCAGCCTCACATCCTCACATCCTTAGGCATCACAATGGACCTTATGGTCGAAGTGTAGCCCGTCCAGGGCAGCCGGTACAATCTATCTATCTATCTATCTAAGTATATATATATATATATATATATATATATAAAAAATAATTTGGTTTTTTAATTTCGGAGAATCTATCATGAGTTATTCTGACTACACCAAGGGAACTTTATATTAAGGGGTCATAGGAAATGAGGTCCCAATGGCTGACTTTTCAAAATTTTGAAATGATAATTTCACAAAATATTTGTCAAATGTTTATCTTTGATATGTATAAACGTTGAATAGAATATTTCATTTATGATATTAGAAATAAAAAATTATAGAAAATATGCTTTTTTTAGCCATGTAGTAACACCTTAATCAATACCTGACCTAATAGGGAATATGCATGAAAATTTTTTTTCAAATTTATTTTCAGAATATGAAAATACTGTTAATACTTTAATAATATTTAAAAACGAAATCCGACAAATATGAAGGAAGCTATAAGCTTTTAAAGATTATTATCTGTCTCTTTCTTGCAAAAATACTAAAAACGGAGTTTTACGTATATTTTAAATGGTGAAAGTGTAATATGACGTCACATAACATATCAAGAGGGCTATCACCCTCTTTGTCAAATCAGGAATTTCAATCATTCATATCTCGCTTATTTTTAAAGTTATTTAAAAAGTAATTTTACCTTGATATTTGTCAAGTAAACATGCTTCAGTTCAAGCGAAAAAAAATTTTCATGCATATTCTCTATTGTAGGGAAACATGGACTTTTGTAATTAATACCAGGTATAAAATGCTGTGAACAAAAATTTCGACAGAAATATTCGATTTATCATGCAATGCATGGGGCATAGGCTATGAGCATGAGACTAAAGAGAGTCTAATAGTTAAAGATCTACGATTCGAGTTAAATGATTACATTTTTCATTAATTGTCTTTAATTTTGGATACAAAGTAATTCATTAATGAATATTTCAGGTATTTGTATTATGTTTTTCTTAATTGCATCCGCAGCCTTGTGGTTTGTTTACTTAGTAGTATTCAGTCATTCGGTTCTCAATAAATAAATAATATGTTATTTTAAATAAATGAAACGAATTTTTTTTTTGGAATACTTTTCAGAAATATAATAAAATGCAACTAAATAAATAAACATTTTTGTTTTTTAGAATATTAATATGAAATGATAATTACCGGAAATTATCTATTTGTTAATAATATTTATTTAACAAACTGGTTCACGTTTTATGAAATTTTTTTATATATCACGAATTATTTAATTTTTTTAACACTATTTTTCAGTATTAAAAATTTAATCGAATTTTTTAAATGTTTTTTGTTACATTTTTTTTGTTTGCTATTTAGGTTTTTCCGCATAATTATTATCCTTGAATAGATAAAAAATATAATTCGTTTATGAAAGTCAAACAGTCCCAAACTATCAAAATAGGAGATTTTTCAAAGAAAAAAATGAAACGTTAATCATATGAAACGTACTATGACCCACAAAATTTTAGAAGTTACACGTCTTTAAGCGCGTTATGAGAATTCAATCAGAGTGTATTCTCAGCATGTAACGAGTCGCTGATGTAATACTCGACTATAATGTAGTTCTCGCTCGATCGAAAAAAAAATCATGTAAACAATATTTATATATATATATATATATATATATATATATATATATATATATATATATATATATATATATATATATATATACATCAGATGCTTAACAAAACGGACAACAAGTAAGTCTTTATCATTATTATTCCACGTTTTTGATAAAAGAAGAATATTTGAATTACGAACTACATTATCAAAATCCAATGCAAATAATGGATTTACAATGCCTGTCTTGCAAACTCTAAATTTAGCGGAAGAAGTGACGCCTGGTTCTATTGTAGTTTTTCACTACTATATCATTTTATTAAACTTTTGCGTCTGAATAGTAGTGTTGACCTTATTTAACATATTATTTTAATAAATTGTTTTAATGGAAGTATAACTTCTTACGTGCGTACATAAGTACACACACACAATTTTTTTTAATGTAGCTAAATTGAAAGATCACTACCAATAATCATCAATTATAATCCATTTCCATAATATTAATTTTTAATCATACTGGGAAGTTGAACGTAAGGACCTAATTTAAGTTGTACTTTTGTAATGTGACACTTTGAATGAGTCTAACACACCTCACGATTTATTTATGCTTAATTTTATGTGTAGAATAACACTTCTAGCGAATATTAAAATTGCATCTTTTAAATCGAATTATTTACGATAGTTTACGATAGTTTCTTAATGAGTAGAATACATTTCTAGCGTTTGATGCATTCCTCCAAACTCGATCTATTTTTCTACCAAACAAATTTTCCGGGTAAGCCTGATAAAGTTTCTGAACTTTGTTTCTTAATGGGTAGAATACATTTCTAGCGTTTGATGTTTTCCTCCAAACTCGATCTATTTTTCTACCAAACAAATTTTCAGGGTAAGCTAAACGCAAACCAAAAAAATTTACAGAAGGTTTTTTGTAAAAGTTTTTTCATGAAAGGTAATTTTTGTCCTTGAAGGAAATTTTGCATGGGTAATTTTTCAAATATTTATTTTAATTAAATATAATAAATTTTATATTATCATTTTTTACCTTAAGTATCAAAAATTGAAAAATTGCGAATTTTTGAAATATTTTGTGTCACATTTTTATTGCATGAATAATTTCAAGTAATATTTATTTTTATATACATAAAAAAGTAAAAAAATATAATCATAAAAAATATTTAAAAATTAAATAAATAAATTCCTTTTTTTTTACTATGAAGCTACCGACTTTTTTGGTATAATTAAATTGCATGCATATTTTTTTTTTAGAGATACAATTTCTTTCAAGAAGGTAAAATAATTTTTATGGAAGACCCCACAATATACTAATTTACCAAAACCATATTATAAAAAATAACCTCTCCGTTATACATAATATAAATACCGCAATTTTATTGCAAAATATTTTTTTATATAACTGTTATAATCCCTTATGGCTTATGCCTTATGTATGACCTTATGGCTTATGTTGTGGATCCTTTTTTTAAGTGTTATTTTATGGTTTTGTGTTAAAAAAAAATTTGCCAAGTAAAAAGTAAAAAATAATAAAAAATTTCACTTTCGCTTTTTTTGCTGTAAACGTTTGATTTTTTAACCCCGCAAAACTCTTTTAATAATCAATGTGAAAGTTTTTATTATATTCACGATTACTAAAAAAAATATGGAAAGTTGTAAAACGATTGCAATTATTTTTGCACCTTGAAAGGAGGGAATTAGTATCATAAACAATTTCAGGATCATAGTCTCAAATATTTCACAGTTATAAATTGTATATCAGCGGTTTTTTTTTCAAAATCAGTGTCCTGTCAGTTCTATAAACTTGGCTTTATGCTATTGGCAAAGTTACTCATGACGTCATACTCCAAAATGGCGTTGAATGGATTATTGAACAACAAGAAGTGAATGCTGATTTTTCGAGCAAAATCATCCTAAGCGATGAAGCTCATTTTCATCTTGATGGGTTCGTTAATTGCCGCATTTGGGGTTCAGAGAATCCACATGTGTTTCTCAAAAAACAAATGCATCCACAATGTGCGACTGTTTGGTGAGGATTTTGAGCTGGAGGCGCCATTGGCCAATATTTTTTTCCGAAAATGAGGTGCTCGATATCGCGATATGATAACTGAGTTCTTTCTGCCTAAATTGGATGACATTGATGAAGAGGACATGTGGTTTCAACAAGTCATGTCATACAGCCCGTGAAATAATCCAATTACTGTGGGAGACATTCCCTGATCGTGTACTCTCTCGTTTCGGTTATCAGAATTGGTCCCCTAGTTCAGGTGATTTAACACCGTTGGATTTCTTCCTACGGAGTTATTTGAAATGAAAGGTCTATATCAACAAGCACACATCCACCCGTGCATTCACGGAGGAGAATCAACGCTGCTTTAATGAAATTCGACCACATTTATACAAAATGGTCATGGAAAATTTCGACAAAAGAGTGCGTATGTACCAGCAAAGCCGTGGGGGTCATTTTCCCGAAGTGCTATTCCATACATAACCCTATCCTATCCTATGTACTTTTATCAGGATTATACTAATAGCCTAGTTATCCTGCTAACGAGAATCCTAATCAGTATCTTCGCATATACTAGTAGCCTAGTTTCGTCTGGAATATACTAGTATCTTAGTTATCCTGCCAACGAGGATTCGAACCAAGTGTTGAATATACTAGTAGCCTAGTTTCAATAAGGAATATACTAATTAATATAGTAATATCCTTTTGATAAAACACACAAGTTTACGGGGTTGGACCCTCAACTGCCCTGGTGACAGCGACCTGCATAACCGAAATCATCACAATTTGGAATGCCAAGGAGGAATCCAACGACATTATATTATATAGGTCATTACCTAAAAGAGCCTTGGAGTGAATGTCATGTTATTCCTTTCAATAAACAGTTTATACAACCACTCCCATACAAATAATAATATACAGTTAAATAATTCATATTTGTATAAAATTTTAATCCTTTCCATATCTTATTGTAAAAATGTAAAGGATAAAGAAGTACCCATGTATTATAATCAGGCACAATATGACAATTGTTCATATTTTATTTTATTTCATCTCATATTTTCTCTAAAATAATTGTATTGAGATTTAACTAGGTAACGTAACTAGGTTTTTCTATTCAAGTTTTGTTCATTCATCAGAAATATTAAAATTTGTAGTTTCAGTAAAAAAGAAAATTCTTTAAATGTTCACATCCTATATCTTTTTTATCCAATTATTGGATAATAACTCTTCTGTGGGATAAAGATTTACAAAAGCAAAAGCAAAATCGAAATAGAAATATATAGAAATTGTGTTGAATAAACTATGAAATTTAAGAAACTGTGGTAATAAAGTTAGGTTTTTAAACGTCAGGTACTGCTGCGATATGGTATTTTACACCGAAATTGCAAATTCGTACCATCACGGGTTTGTACTGTTGGCCAACAGGAGCTGCGTTCTTTTTTCAAAGTTGGATAGCCATTTTGTACCATATTCATTGTGGTTCTTGGGAAAATGTTTCGAATAAAAATTGTTCATTTTAAATATACTAACAACTTTTATTCGAAATATTTTGCCAAAAACCAAACGAATAATTCACTATATGACTGTACAAATGAAAAAATGGATACAGCATCTGTGGCCCAAAGCACATTACTCATTGGGTCCAAACAATAAAATTCTTAGATATTGTGGTTCTTAGAATATACCCAGATATCCTGATATATTCAATCTAAAATCTATGCTCATAAAAGTTAAATAAAGAAACAATTTGTGGACTTGGCGAAAAATCCAAACTTCTATTTTGTTGGAATATTTAACAATGATTCCTAGTTTGTTGGTGATTACGAAGAGTGACTTGGCGACATATATACTGTACTAAAGGAAACTAAATTATAAAGTCAAATCGCAATTAAAGCGAAATTTTATCCTATTTTAAATGAATTTTTCTTACAAAACCTATTTCGAGCATATTTTCTATTTCTGATAGTGTCATTTCGATATTTTTCGCCTTTTAAATATTTTCTCAAATTTGTAAACTATGGTACAGATTTATTGGACCTCGCAGTCTAAGTGTATCCCATCAAGGACAGGCATTACAACCTATCCTAACCATGACCCTAATATAGTAAAGTTCCATACCAAGTTTATTAAAACCGGATAAAATATAGCAAAGTCCCGTATCAAGTTTATTCAAATCGGATTGACATATGTTGAAACACGATAGATAGATAGACTGTAGAGGCTGCCCTGGGCGGACTACACTTCGATAATAAGGTCCATTGTGATGCCTAAGGATGTAAGGATGTGAGTGGAGTGGAAGGAATTACTTAGAGGTAGAGGTAACTGCGATTCGTAAAGAATAGACAAATCTTTTTCAATTTCTCATTTCGACTACTAATTTCGGTCATATCCAAAAAAAAAAAAAATTTCACAAATTCTATTTTTTATATTATTATTTTTTGTCGAATGTAACTGTACACAAAATAAAACTGTACTTTAGTTAGTGTTTAGATCTAATTTTAGTGCAATGGCCCATCATACTGAACCTAATATTGTGACTTAAAAAAGAATTGCAAAATATTGAGTTGTAAGAAGAACAGTTATGTGTCGAAAAAAGGATTATAAATAAAAATATAATAACCATATTCATATTTTATACAGATATCAGAATACCGTACCAAAAAAAAAGTCTCCATAAAAATTAAATGATAAATTTAGAACATGTTTACAAACATTTTGGCTAGCCAATCTTTTTGATGTGAAACATTTATTGTGGCGGGATAGATAGACCGTTTGTTGTCGTCTGTTACCTGGCAACGGCCAAGCAGAATTTTCTCACCATGAGATCAACAAGTTGTTCATAGGTGATGTTACAGATAACAAATCAGTACATATACAGGGGATCAAAAACTCATTCATAGGTGGCAATAATCACAACAAATAAGGTTTAAAAATACGATACGCATTGAATGTCTGAATGAATATATTGATTCAAGAAAATGGTTTTAATAGGTTAGAGATTTGTTATAACATAAAGATATATGTTTACAGTACATAAAATACTTCTCTTCGTGTATGTACACATAGAAAAAAGGAAACATAACAATTGGGACTTGGAACCACACTGATAGAAGAAAACAGATTAATTAAAGTTAACTTTGAGAAAGTCATATACACCCACTCACCCATTTATTAACGGAAACATAGTTACAGAGTATTTTTTTTTTAAATGTGTCATAGGCCAATATACACTGTAAAAGGTCTTTTCTAAAATATTTTATCATATTTTTATACCCGGTATATACAATATATACCAGGATACCAGGGTTTATTATTATACCCGGTATATACAATATATACCAGGATGTATTAAGTTAAGTTCGTCTTTGTAACGGCTGTTAGAAAAATGCGCACACTTATATGAGACTGATAGTAGCAAGGGCCTCAAAAGTAGCGCTCTTTTTAACGAGATTCGCTTCTCCCATATGTTGACAATGACCAGGAGATTACTTATCGGGTTTTCCTGAAGGTTTATATCATGGAGACTACACAAGGAGATCGAACTCAATCGGGAGAATGACAAAACCTGGCAACGTAATAGTAAAAGTTATATTTACTTTGTGTGCCACTAGCGTCGCTAGTTGTCCATCCGTACCGAAGTGAATATAGTATAATAAATAAGAGCGAAGTAAGCAAGTACTCTAAAATCAATTGTAAAAGTGGTAGTGCTGGTGACAAAAAACCAAGATTTTTTAAAGTACCAAAAGTGAGTATAAATATTCCAAAATATTATTTACTTAATTAAATTGTATGAAATTATATTAAATAGAGTCCAAGAAAACGTCAGTAATGGGTCATTAATCTGTCAACAAATTTAAATGAGAAACAGTGCAGAATGAACAGTACGATAAGGCTCCATTTTTTAAGTAAAATTTTTAATAGAACAAATCAATTGAAAAGATCAAAACTTTAAAAAAGAGTTCTAAATTATTATAAAATTTATTACAGTATTATATTTGTCGTTTTGTTTAATTGTCATTTGTTATCTTATTATTAATAAATAAAAGTTTAATTTAATATCTGATTCAATAATTTATTTGCATTTTTACAATTCCAACTTTACTAATTAATTATTAGATGTTTTATAATTTATTGTTTTTTATTGTTATGTAATTAATTTGCGAATTTTTAACTATCACTTCAACTTCAACTAATTCCTTATTGAAAAATTGAATCGTATCATTTAAAAAAAAAAGAGTATTTTATTGACAAAATACTTTGGTTGCAAATAATTTTTATAATACTACATAAATGCGTAATAATTGATTTTTGTCAATTATTTGTTTACATGGAGTTCGATCTCTATGGTTCATATATATCTCCATGTAGTCTCTATGGTTCATATATTCGGGATGAGATGCACCGAATATCTTGTATCTTCTGCAACCTAGGCCCAGTTTTTTAAAGGATAAGCCTAGTTAGTTAACCGCGTGGTTTAAGTTAAGTTCGAGTCCCTTCCCCTGATGACATACTGTACACGTGTCAATAACGTTGCAATCTTCACAATTTTAGAGACAATTACACAAAAATCACTCTTTGTTAATAACTTGATATCACTGCATAAAATATTTAACACTTTGAATTGAAATATTTGAGGTTATGATAAATAATATATATGATAATATATAATAAATTATTGTTCAGATCTTATAATAATATATATGATAATAATAAAATATAATAATATATTAATATAATATATATTATTATTCTTCTGATCAACGCTACTATTTTCGGGATCTAGGTGGGGAAACTTAACTTAAAGCACGCGAGTTAACTAACTAGGTTTATCCTTAAGAAAAACTGGGCCCTAGAGGTTCGCAGTCAAAGATAATATGGCTGGAAGCAGTTTTAGAAGGTTTAATTACAAACTTAAATAATTTAAATATTTTGTAAAAATTTGACAGAACCTTTGATTGTGTCACACAAACCTATCACCCAGACTTTATATACTATGTGGTTGACCGTAAAACTGGCCAACACATAATATTCATATAACTATAACCTCCTAAGTGATAACCGACTTAAATTTTGACATGACAGATGTCTTTGTTACAGTTCATTTGTATAGAATCTTTTTGCGAATAGAATCATCCATCGATCATAAATTTTTGACAATTTTTTTGTTCTTTTCTTTTTTTTACATAAAATCTCTTTAAAAATTTGAATGGAAATTTAAGAAAGTTTAAAACGTATGAACAAATTTATATTAATTATTTTTAAAAACAAATTGTGTTTGATTTTTTATCATTAATCAGTTTTTTAAATCATGGACTTTTATAATAATAAAAAAAAAACAAAAATAAGATTAATTTCGAGTGCGAATTATTACAAGGTTTTTGTTAAACTACTAATAATCGATAATTAATACTAATTGTAAGAGTATTTTTGTAATTAAAATTGCGTATTAGAATTTATGGATAATTTTAATTATAGGCAGTGGCGTATTTACTGGGTAGGCATCTGCCTAGGGCGGAAAATATTTACCGTTTACACTAGATATAACGTTACTTGGATGATCAAATAGAGAATCATTCATATGAAAGCCTGATACATTCTTGAATTTTTTTTCTTATAACATTCTTATAACATTGACGCTCGAGCGCCAACTGCAGGGGCGTAACTAGGGTGGGTCAGACAGGACACGTGCCCTGGGTGAAATCAAGGGTTGGGGGGCGCAAAAAAACGAAATTTACTAACTACCTATTTAAAAATATATACAATCTAAATTCGCAAACATGGCGAAATAAAAGTATTTTGAGGAACATTTAATTCTAATTGTACATTTTTTCCAGAACAGACTGTGGATGTTATGTATAGTACATACATTACATTACAAAATTTGTAAAACTGAATATTTGAAATTTTGATCCTAATTAGTTTTATGAAACTAAACTTTATGCCACTAATCTCGTAAGTAATGTTAGTCGGGCTTAAAAAGATACCTCTATCAAACAATTGAAATCCAATGGAAGTCCATGAACCGCGTGAGCGTGCACTGCGCAGATCGAATTTGACACATCGTTCGCAGCACAGTAGTGTTTTTGGTTACATTACATACGAAGTGATATGATTTCTTATTCAGATTAAAGTATTCCTGAGCGAATGAGTGTTATTAAAACTATTTAATTGTTTTTTGAAATCGTGAGCGACAGTGCCTGGATAGTGTATTTACTGACCTGAGTCTTGGATGTTTTCTGTAAAGTATATGCTTATCTATTTAATGTTGTCTATCGTTGTCCTAGTAGGTATGAGCACTCATAGTACCCTTAACGCAAGCCTTCTTGAGCTGCCTTACCTTGGAACAAGGTCAATATTTGTAAGATATCTTAGGAAAAAAAACTTCTTAAAATAATGTGTAGGTATCTGTTTTTAAAATAATTTACAATGGGAAATGAGTGCAGTTTGGATGCGTGCCCTGGGCGCCGTTTTACGTTGCTACGCGCCTGCAACTTCTAGCATTTTCGACAATGGCGTCAAAACTAGTCACGTCCAGCATCGAACATCAGGATAAAAATGTCCTTCATAGGGAGGAGGCTGCAATGTCCTAGCTGTCTAGGACAGCGAATTGTCTTAACTCGTCCCTGATTGTGGGGTTTTAAAATGTACATCTTATTAATTTATAATGATCAAATTTAATTTAATTCTAGCTTATAAATAACATCGATTCTACATCAATTCATTGATCATTTAAATGAGATCTGCAAAGTCTTTGTCTGGATTTTCATGATTTGCGAGGTTTGTTTTTGGACATTAAATATATATTTGACAAAAAATTTTGTATGCGACGATGATTCCTTCTTATGAAGTTTAATTTAATTCAAACTTTAATGAAAATTAATAAAAGTATATCTACATTCAAAAAAAGCTACTCAATTCGTCAAAAATTTAAATAATCCATTAATAGATGGAGAAGATATTTGAATATTGAAGATTTTATTTTATAATGATCCAAAAAAAAATATAAACTAAATTTATTAAAAGCGTAGTGTAAATGAGAATTGAGATATTTAAAAAAAAAAAAACAAAACTAAAATCAAACAACATCGAAAACTTAATGATTCAGACTCTCGGTGGATCTACACATAACCTCAAAACAGTTCCACATTAGCTTCCTTAGTCAATTTATTCCGCGCATAATTGGTGTTCGAAACAATTTTTTCAATAACAGCTGTTCGTCATATAATTACTAATATTTTCTGGGGATTTCGACACAAATCAACGGCAAAATTGATTTAAATGGACACCATTTAAAGTCGATATCATTTGAATGTCTATAAATAAAAATATGATGACAAAATTATAGAATATTGTGATTTATTTTAAAATTTAGTTTTTCGTGAATGAGTTACTATATAAGTTCTTTTACACATCAAAGATTTTTTGAAACCGTTATACATCAATAGTTTAAAAAGTATAATCCAAATTTAAAAAAACCAGATTAAATTCCATCCATTAAATAAAATTTCTTTAAATCATCTTTTTAATAAGGTTTTAATATGTCAATTATTTCGACTTATTTATAATTTATGTAAATAACATTAAATATCAAAAATTAAGTCTTATTGGTTTGAAATTGCGTATACCGTTAAAGATAATAATATATATTGTGTAATTTAATTAATAAAGTATAATTAAAAATAATTAGATAGTTAAATATTGAATTTTTATGTATACATACACTCCCGTTCATAAAAATTGAACCAGTTGAAACATTCTTTGTGTTATTGTATATAATAAACATAATATATTTAGTAATATATACAGACGGATCCAAAACTGAAGAAGGGACCGGGGCGGGAATCTACGCTGAGAGATCTAATGCAAACATAAGCCTCAACTTGGGGAAATATGCCACGGTTTTTCAAGCAGAAGTCTACGCCAAACTGACTTGCTTCCGTGAGAATCTACGTAGAGGCTACATAAACCAGAACGTATGTATTCTTTCGGACAGTCAAGCTGCTTTAAAAGCCTTGTCTGGAACTGAGGAGACCTCAAGGATAGTCAAAGATTGTCTGGAGGATCTTCTGAAACAGGCAAAACGGAACAATGTTAAATTGATCTGGGTACCGGGTCACAGTGGTTTCGAAGGAAAGGAAAAAGCAGATACCTTAGAGCCTCAGAGCCTATCTTAGGAATTCCAAGGACTGCATGTAAACAGGTGATCACCGAGTGGTCAAATGCTAAACACCGTGATCACTGGGAAAAAGTACCGTGGCAAGAGCTCGCGAAGGTACTGCTTCAGAGTGCAACAAAGAGGTTATCTCTCGATGCACTGAGGCTGAAAAGGATACAACTGCGGAGGGTTACCGGGTTCATTACCGGGCATTACCCCCTGCGGAAGCATCTGCACACAATGGGGCTCCATAACAGGTCCATTACGTGCAGATTGTGTGGCGAGGAGGAAGAAACATCCACCCACATTATTTTTGACTGCAAAACCTCTAGGTTACAGCAGATACAGGATATTCGGTGCATCTCAATCCGAATATATGAACCTTCAGGAAGACCTGATAAGCAAGCTTCAGGCTATTGCCAACATATGCGAGAGGCGAGTCTCGTCAGGCTGAGGTAGAAGGGAGAGCACAATGGACCATAAGGTCGAAGTGCAATACTTTCTAGACCCCAGGATGTATCTATCTATCTAATATATACGCTTAGAATGTGACTTACTGGTTGTTCAATTTTTTTGAACGGGAGTGTATATGATATAGGCTCTTATAAAAATAAAACGGTACATCTACATCGCTACAAATCAACTGTAAATATGGTTATAAAATGCAATCAGTTGTAACAATGATTTTTTTAACAACTGTTCCGGGTTAATTTTTAAATCAATAATTTAGTATTTACAGGATGATTTCAGTGGATTAAGGGAAGCCATTTAAAAAGTATTCTATATTACAATATGAAAGGTTTAATTTGATTTGCAGCATCAGCTGACTTAAAGTCTTAAAGTCCTACGGTATCGTTAGTTTGTGCAGCTATTAGTTTACGCAGTCGTCGCATTATTCTTCTAAAAATAATTCGGAATCAATGTTGAAATCAGAATACCGATTCCTAGAACAATTATTTGTATTTTATAAATACCTATTTCGACTACAAGGTATATGATGACTATAGTCATCATCAGTATGAATTAGCTAATCGTATTTATCTATGGGATATTGAGTCAGAGATATGTTGATCGTTGCTAATTTGGTGCGTGTCTCACCAAACCGAGTTTCTTGTTTCGTATGACGGAAGAAAAAATTGTTCTCGCTTTCGCCGAGAAAAAGACAAATCACTTTTCGTCTGATTGTAATTGAATCAATTATACTATGCATCGTTATTACAAGCTTTTATTTAACTTCACCTTGTTAGTAAAATTTTGACTAGTTTTTGAGGAAGAGCTTTGAACTTTTGCATACGTATGCAAATAACGGCACAATGCACTATTGTATATTTAATAAAGTTCTATTTATATGGAATTTGAAAATATTCCCTGAAAGAAACTTTGTGGAAGAGTTCATAAATATTTGAAGTAGTGGAAGCGGTGGGAAATTGAATTGAGCTTTACACTCTTAAAATTAAGATAAATAAATTTAAAAAAATGTTTAATATAATAAACTAATAAGTAGAAAATAATAGAAATACATTTTCTTTTTCAAAACAAGCTTTTATTTTATGAACTAAAAAGTAGAAAATATATTTTTTTCGTCGAATCACTCAATTGATCTCCTATTTTGTGTTTCGGTCTTAAGCAGTTTGCTACATTTTTTAATCAGTAAATAATACAATAATGTTTTTTAAAGAAAATAACTCTTCATTTGCCCATTTTTATGAACTAAAAAGTAGAAAATAAATTGTTTTCGTCGAATCGCACTCAATTAATCTCCTATTTTGTATTTTGTTTCAGTTTTGGGCGGCAGTTTGTTACATTTTTTTAAACAGTAAATAATACAAAAATGTTTTATAATGAAAATAACTCTTCATTTGCAATCAGATCAATTTTGGGATAAATGGGCGCTACTTTTGTGGCCCATAGTACCAAACATGTTTTTCAATCTTTTTAAACAATATATTTTTAAAATAGTTGCTAATTTTTCTGTGCCTAATCACCTTGTAAAAATATAATCAAAATACTGAATGTTTGGTTTATGAATCCATTGAGGCGTTTAAAACAAATCAATTAATATCAATCGGTTTTTTTTTAATACTTTTTTTTTCAATAACCATTTAGTTATTTTTGGATGATATATATCTACTTCCGATAACTATTTCAATGATGAAATATCACCAAAACTTCAATCAACATAAAAATATCGAATGAATGAAATTATCAGAAATTCAGAAACAATATTCTTCATAAAACATCTGTACATATAAACTTTAGTTAAATATCGGAAGCCCTGTGTACACTTAATTAGCCACAAATATTTGCAAATTTTGTCAAGCACAAAGTAAATTTTAATATTTCATAGAATTATTACTTACGTTGTCCGTAAAAAAATATGTTGTAGCATATTATTATTATTATCTTTTATTATTTTGTTGACAATGAAAAATATTTTAAGAAAGAAAAAAAAATATGAAAAATTATTTTTAATAACTTCAAGAAATCATCAGGTGTTTAGTAATCCTAGCATATTAAGGATTCGGTATCGGAAGTGTCACAAAGTGTCGCATTTCAAATCGACAGATGACCACTTATATACGATTTATTTTTACACAAAATGGTAGAATAATTTGGAGATGCTGGAAATAAGTATTCATTTATTGTTTCGATGTTCGGCTGGTGTTTTTGCTAATCTTGAGCTTTACGAAGGTTTGCGGTAAACGCTCTGCTCCTTTAGTTATAAAGAGATTAATTTTAAACCTAAATCATTCAAAGAGACCTAAAGACATAATATTTTTTATTTCTGCAAACATTTGTGCCATAAATGCTCAACAAGACTACCTACAAAAATAGTTAACACATTTAACAATTGTTTTCGGACAAAATTAACTGATTTTAGTGATTAAAAATCTAATGAATTCTGGTTTTCAACGCCTTATTATTCCTCTCCTTATTTTTTTAACGATTTTTTTAGTATGAAATTTGCTGATTTGAAATAGCTTGACCCGTAGGTATCAGAAACATGTCTTGCTAGGAAGAGGGATAACATTAAACTTTGACGAAATATAAATTAGACGACTGAATTAACTGTAGTCTAAATGTTCTAAAAGTCTGAGACAAGATCTGTTATAACAAAGGCGTTATTAATCCAATCTTCATACACTTCAGGGTCATACTATCGATGAGTATAATGACCACTACAAACGGAATCTGGAGCTTTCCTTAATTTCACGTTTCAAATTTCTACATTTTTTGAGTCTTCCGTAATGTGAGATTGACATATTCCGCAACGAAACTCAATGGAATTAAACGAAACTCGGATTAAAGAGACCCAGTAAAGTTTCCACCTATCTCAGCCCTATTAGATCACTCCCAAGCTTTTTTTCTTTTCATATTCGCTTTAAATGGAACCAGATTTCATAACATAGGGTTAATGCAAGTAAGACTCGTTCTTACATCCTTTATTACCAGATTGCAGTCTGTATAATTTCTCTCTACTCTCGCGTAATCCGGGTAAACAAGGTTCCAGAAAAAGGAGGGATTTCAGTTGGTAAGAATTCGACACTATAGCCTAAAGTGGATATCTTATACAAGAACTCCCATTCTTTACAGAAAAAAAGGTAAACTTAGATAAACTTAAACCTATTTGCTGTTATTTCTTGTGTTGCAATGTTTGGAATTAAAAATAACAAACCGCAAAGATTAAAACTTCATCTACGACGACGCCACTTTGTCCAAGTTGTGTAAATAAAACTGAAGTTACGGAATGCAGAAAATTGTACACGCATATGTACATATTTGCAATGTTTAAGTAAGAGTAATTCATTCAAATGTAATAATTATTGTCAAACGAAACAAAATCAACAACAACGAAAAATGTAAAATGTCATTTCTTGTCATAAAAATGAGATGTAAGAATTATTATAATCCTTTTGTAAACCATATATTGATCAGTGATTATGAACTAACTCCATTCTGATTACTAATCACATATTGTGTATTCTTTGTTGAACCACAAAAGAGTTCTTTACAACAAGAAAAAGGCAAACAAAAAAAAAAAAGAAAAGAAAAAGTTTAACGTAGAAGATGGACTTTCATTATTATTATATGAACGAACCTAACATAAGAATTTGTTATTTTAACTCAAAGAATTATTACACTGACTTTATTTTTTCTGAAATATTACTTTTTCTTTTTAAATATGAATAATAATCATACTTTGGCAGTTAAGTAATCCTTGTGATTTTTGCATAAAAGTTACAAGAATACAATGATGATGACTTGAACAAAAGTATCCCGTAATTTCTATTAATTTATTTGCGGTTTGTAACAGGTTGTACCAAGTACCGTAATAGTTAATTGAATTTGGTTTACACAAAGGTATTTCTCTAATGTGGTTCCTTCAGTCGAAATATGATCTATTCGGGAAAAAAAGGTAGAAAACTTCTCAATATAGATTTTGGAACATAACAAACATTATTTTTTATTCGGTTCTAGGAGATAAATATAAGTTTTTTCTGAATAACACATTTTCTGAATAAATGCGAGGAGCACTTCTAGATAAAAATAATTTAGAAGACTATGGCAGATAGATAGATAGATTGTAGCGGCTCTCCTGGAGGGGATACACTTCGACCATAAAGTCCATTGTGATGCCTAAGGATGTGAGGATGTGAGTGGAGGAAAAGGAATTTTGTGTGTAGGCTAGGAATTGGTAGGTGGTGCGGCTACAGCCGACTTTGAATAGAACTATGCCGATACTCATCTGGAGTTCGTGAAAGAAACTGCAGAAAACATTCACAAGCATAGCCGGTTACTTCGTTCCTGTCCAAATTAGTAGCAATTTGGATCAAATTTTTTTTTAAATCTAATATTTTTGATACGCAGGTTACTTTTTGGAGCAATGAATTCACTGGTTATTACCGATATTTAGATGCGGTACCCATTCTCGATTTCGAAATCTATAAGAAATCTATCTTAGATTAATTTAAATATTTGAGTTGAAACCCAATTTCATCGAAATTAGTTACAATCTGATTAAGACCTTGATAGATCTCAAACCATTTTTGTGGATTGATGACGTAAATAGTGCCCGCCTTGCAATCGATATTAGGTACATATAGCCACAAAAGCAGCGCTCATTTTTCAGAAACATTCGGTTTTCGAATAAATGTTTGGGATAAAAGTTGTTCATTATAAATATACTAACAACTTTTATTCGAAACATTTTCCCATATACTGAATGAATAAGTCGCATACCAATTAAATAATTTAAAAAAATGAGCGCTAATTTTGTGGCCTATTGTATAAACCGGTTGGGGTCACCACATGTTACCAAATTCGCAACGAATAACATATCCTGAGACAATATAAGAGTAATTTTAATACGAGTGATGTTAACAAGAGTAAACTTGAATGAAAGATAATTTTAACAAGAGTAATTTCAATAAAATTTATTATATTTTAATTTATTTTGTTTAATTTTTAATTTATTTTTATTTTTGTCTATTGATTTCGATTTTCTATCTATTTCTAATTGTCAAAGAGTAAATTACGATCAGCTATATTTATACTGATGATGACTACTTTGAAGTCGAAATACGTATTTATAATAGAAAAACTGATCTTGGTATTGGGGCGAATTTGAAATTTTATTTCAAAAACTTAGAGTTCTCATTAATTATCATTTGATAATCTAATAGTATTGCATTTGCACACTTTCAAATAGATATGGCAATTAGAAGTGGCTTCTGAAAAGTTACTTGCATATTTTCAAATTTAGAATATGTATTATTATTAGAAGTAGGTGAAAATCGATTTCCTACATTTATTTACAAACAAACATATATATACAGATTGATAATATATAATCATCAATTCCCAGTAATCGATTTAAAATCAAGATCAATATATAATACAATGAAATAATAAGCAGAAAAATTTGTAATTTCCCATTGTGAGCTAAACTACAAGATCTGACCCACAATAATTTGTGCAAAATCATGGAATATTCAATTTGTTTTTTAAATACAAATTTTTGTATGTATGTGTACGTGTGTTTGTGTGTGTGTGAGTCCGGAATTGAATTTTTAAATTGAAGGGTAAAAATGAGACATTATTGGGAGGCAAACGGCAGGTGATTGGTGCTGCGTTGAGTGTGTCCTGTGTGTATAATATGTGACCACAAATAAAATATATTGAATTGGACAAAAGGATATTTTAATAGAAATATATATACATATTGGACCACAGTGTATTGCGGTCAAATATTAATAATGTCCATATTGAAATCTCCAATGGTCAGTCATTCAATTATGGATTTTAACAACAACAAAAAAATTGTATTATATATTTATAAAATATAAATAGAGGTATATATATATATATATATATATATAATATTATCTATAAATGCATCTATATAATGTAATATGGTTATATTATGTGATATTTTTATGACAGTCAAGCTTCTGAATATTATCGCATTTGATTGAAACATGACAAAAAATAAATAAAAATTGAACATACTGTGTTTATCTTAAGAGATAAACTTTTAATTTTTTCATGGTTTTTAATACAATTATAGACACTATTATAGAAATATAGAAGGATTATGATTTCTATTTATTTAGATTGTTCATAAATATTATATATAATAGTTTAAGGGAGTTCCAGCAACACCTACTTATATACAAGGGCAAAACATTTTTTTAATGACGTCATAGCTAGTAGGCTGAAATGTTCATAAAAAGCCTGCTGTATGAACATTTGTACATAACTCATTATTGATTGAGTTGTCAATTTTTGTTTATCCGAGCTCTGAGTTTATGAAATTACATTTCATATTTTTGCCCCAATTTCTAGAACATTTATTTGGATTTTATACATACATATTTCGACTACAATGTAGTCATCATCAGTATGAATTAGCTAATCGTAACTATCTCTGGCATATGGAGTCAGAGATATGTTGCTCGTTGCTAATTTGGTGCGTGTCTCATAATTCTGTGGGGTACAAAACCCCACAGAATTAGATGAATACGAAAATATCTACATACACAAATTAAGAAAACAAATAATGAATTTAGACAATGGGCCAATTCCAAATTCTGATTTAATAAAATTAAACCATATTCAGTATTTAATACCTGAATATCAAGGTTAGCTTCGATCAAGACCCCCACATTGTTGACAATAACAACACGGCATGGTCAGAAAAGGATACCTAATTAGCTAATTCATACTGGTGATGACTACATTGCAGTCGAAATACGTATTTATAAAATACAAACAAATGTTCTAGGAATTGGGGCAAAATTTGAAATGTAATTTCAAAAAACCTTGAGTTCTCTTTGATTATTTTAATAAACTTTATTTGAATTATGTTACTCCAATCACGAGATTTTGAGCTGACCTTCAATCTTTTAAGCCTGATATTTTCATGTAGACTGCTTTGCTTTCATTTACCATATGAGTCCCAGTTCTGTGTAATTTCTTCTACTTCTTTGTACACTTCTATGAGCCGATTCTTTCATTCTAGCAATGATGTTTGAAAGACGTTCATCATCCTTTATTTCGGATTCGCAATAAAATTAGATAAAAACGTAAAAGATGGAATAATAATCAAAGGAATCATTGGATTGAGAGTTTGTTGCATACCGTTAGAAATGTACTGTCTATTGACTAACAGTACAATCTATAAAATTCGAAGAAACTACAATCAAATAAACTATTATAGTCTAACAATTAGAATTCTAACATAATTCAGAATACATTCACAAAGATATTAATCCATTGTTGTTATGAATAACACTATAAAATATATATATATATATATATATATATATATATATATATATATATATATATATATATATATATATATATATATATATATATATAAACATATATATAAGACAGATGGATTGTCGAATCCGCTATTTTACAAAACCGCTAGTCGTTTTACACACCAACTCCGTTACGTAAAATAACTGAACGACGTTTAGCGGTTTTACATAATAGGGAATATGCATGAAAATTTTTTTTCACTTGAATTGAAGCATGTTTACTTGACAAATATCAAGGTAAATTTACTTTTTAAATAACTTTAAAAATAAGCGAGATATGAATGATTGAAATTCCCGATTAGACAAAGAGGATGATTGCCCTCTTGATATGTTATATGACGTCATATTACACTTTCACCATTTAAAATACACGTAAAACTCCGTTTTTAATATTTTTGCAAAAAAGAGACAGATAATAATCTTTAAAAGCTTATAGCTTACTTGATATTTGTCGGATTTTAATTTCGTTTTTAAATATTATTACAGTATTAACAGTATTTTCATATTCTGAAAATAAATGTTTAAAAAAATTTTCATGCACATTCCCTATTAGTGAAATTTAATACGTAAAATTGCATAAAGGTTTTGCATTTATCAATGCAGCGGGTCAACGATTAGGCGTTATGTAAAACAGCGTGAAATGAAACATCAGATTGTAGATTTTAGTTTAAACGGAATTTTAGTGGAATTCCTAAAGGTCCTTTTTCTTAACAAGTTCTATATATTTTAGAATTTAGGTATAGTGTCAACAATTATTGAAATTAAATAAGGTTAATATTACAACCGAGTAATATTATATCATACCCCATTCATCGGTCATACCCCGAGTTTGTCGGGTTTGCGTGTTTTTGGGCCCCACACTAAAAGGCATTCTATATATTTGAGATATAGTGTCGAAATAGTGTATTGAAATTAAAAAAGGTAACTATTACAACCCAGTACTACAATCTTTCACTTCATCGGTCATACCCCGAGTTGATCGGGTTTGCGTGGTTTTGGGCCCCGCACTAAATGGCGTTCTATATATTTCCCTATATCAAAACGCTCCTTGTGACTACAGATAAGCTATTCTACATTACGTCTAAACGTGGGTAGCAGTTTTGTAAAACGTATCGCAATGGCGTTCAATTGTTTTACATAACGAAGTTGTTATGTAAAACAACTAGCGGTTTTGTAAAACAGCGGATTCGACGATCCATTTGCGACATATATATATTAATAATTTGTAGGCGTTTGTGAGAAAATATATCTTAAACTTAAATAAAAAAAATAAAAATAAAATTATGATACAGTAACCTATTTTAATATTGTCACATGAATATCGTAACTGTAAATATTACAATAAATATTATTGAAAAAGTGCAGTCAATAGATAGTATGTCATCACCCAAACAACTCACTTTGCTCAGGACAGTGACTAAATAATAGGGGCAGAGTCGTTCGTTCGGTGGCTGGGTGCATGTTGGACCGGATTAAAAGTATAAATAAATAGATATGTGCTATCGCAAAAAGACGAGCATGAAGTAAATTTTGAAACGGTAACCACTATTCAACCAACAACCCTTTTACCTGTCAATTGTTTGTTTATCTTTTGTAATATAACTTTATATATATATATATATTATATATATTTTTTTTTTTTGATAAATAAAAATATTAAATCCAGGTGACACGCGTTTACACACGTTTATATATATATATATATATATATATATATATATATATATATATATATATATACACATATATATACATATATACATATATATATATATATATATATATATAAAGATCGGTAGATATATATATATATATATATATATATATATATATAGATCGGTTTTACTTGTATTCCATTTTTTTAAGGATGTTTGGAAAATATTTCGAAAATGCTACGAAATCAATGAAAATAGAAGAATGTTCCTCGCTTAATGCTAAAGGTACTGTGAAGATTTCAATATGATTTACTTGACCCGTTTAAAAGATATAAAAAACATGTGATCTTATGGAGATTTGTTCACTCAATAAATAAAATTCATTTCAATTACCATTAGCAAATCTACGACGCATTCCAAATTTTCAAATTATATAACTTGAACTGCATAGAAACAATTTTACACAATTTTAATAACATTCACTAAACGGTTGTTGAGAAAAAAAAACTTATAAATAGAAATTTAAATAAATCTATCTTTGTCACTGTGTGTATAATTGTATATGATATAGACAAAAAAAGGCTAGATGTTTTGTTTATTTAAATTAAAGGTACATTCACTGTCAAATTATTTCAAATTTTTTGTTATAATTCAACATTACACACAACATTTTTAATTTATATATACTTCTTTTAGTATTGACATTATTTATTATCCTAAAATATACGTAGATATTGTATTTCTTACGCATCTTTAAGTCGTCCATAATTTACAGCTATTGAATGGGTACTTTTACATATACCGGTAAAATTGGAGCCGATTTCGGATGCAATGAAATCAAACAAGCCCCTTCACACGCAGTTCGAATCGGAATTTTGGCAGACCGAGCATCTGATGCCCCAGCAAATGTTGTCGTTCATGAACTTTGATTACAGTGCATTTGTCGTTAGATAGATAGATCGATTGTAGAGGCTGCCCTGAAAAAGCTACACTTCGACCATAAGGTCCATTGTGATGCCTAAGGATGTGAGGATGAGAGTGGAGTGGAAGGAATGTGTCGTTGGTTTCGACGTTGTCAGTGTATGTGAAAATACCCTAAGACTTGAACAATTAAATTACTTTTTCTTATAAAAATAATAATCCCTAATAGCTTGTTACATCACGTATCAACCGAAATTGGACGGCTACTTTATATTATACTAGCTGTTTCCCGCGACATCGCCCGCATTTCTATAAAATGCATTTCTTTAGCTATCCCCCGTGGTTTATATAAAATTGGAGTCGGTTAAAATTTTTGTTGATTTTATCATTTCCACAGAAACTAAACTACTATAAAATTATTTTATTAAAATTTTGTTTCAATTTTGAATTATCATCTTTGATTGTCGTTTCCATAGTAGCTATAAGCTTTAATAGCACACTATAAGGATATCTATATCTATTGAATATATATATTTTTTCTTCCGACTTACTTTACAAATATCGATATTTAACGCTAACTAAGAATTTTAACGTAATACTAGATAGCCTATTACCTTTCTCATAAATGTGACTATCTAACGCAAAAAGAATTTTTCAAATCGGATTGGCAGTTCCAGAGATTAGCACGTTTAAACCAACAAACAAACAAAAAAACTCTACAGTTTTATTATAGTAGATAAGAAACTGGTCGAATATACAATCGGATTAATTTTTTGATTTCTCCGCCTAAAATCAACTCATAAACACTGCAGGTAAAGAACCGATGAAGATGAACTACTGCAACTATTACGCAGCCTTCTGCGCATAATAAAATAATTTTTATTTAAGTAACATGTTAGACCGCAGTCAGTATGAACTAAGAAATTGTAGAAGTAACTTTGTTTATACGTATCACGTTTGTTATAATCAAATACAAAATTTCCAGTGAATTCGAGAAAACGAAGATTACCATCTACGCAGCCTTAGTATTTACATGGGATAGCGGCCTCTACAGTCTACAATATATGAAATATATGCTAAATATAATAGATTTTACCACAGGGCATTGGTGGTCATGGAATTAAAACTATGAAGCTGTGAGAAAAGGTAATAAATACTGTTGAACGTAAGATATTTGCATGTTCATTTACGATTACCACGAAACTAAGACCGTTCACTTGATGATATTTGGGCGATCGAATTTTAGCAGCACTTGCTTACAAAATATACTATTTGCAAATGTAATTCGTCATATAAGGGGACATCCATTAATTACGTGAGCTCAATACACGGGGGGGAGGGGTCCAGTAAAATTTCATCAAATCTCATTTAAACTGGGGGGTCATAATTAAAAATATAACGTCAACTTTTGAAAAACATAAATTATTATACGCATTTAAAAAAAAATTGCTTTTACTTTTGATAGAATATCCCATTTTGTACGTTAAAAAAATCTCATGGCTGTTAAAAACATTTACTACGAAAATAAGAAAAAAAGTATAAAAATTTAGTCTATTAACAATTAGAGCGTAAATCTCACGTAAGGGGGGGTCCCACCAAATCTCACTAAATCTCACCAAGGGACGGGGGAGTCCAAATTAAAAGAAAAACAGCTCACGTAATTAATGGATCATCTATATACTTACGGAACAGTCCCTCTGAAATCAAGCTGATTAATTTACTGGCTACCAATTGAGTTACTGTTTTGTACTGGTACCTATTTTTAATGCCGTCTAATGAATGGACCTTTCTAATGGTTAAAGAGTGAATACTCAAGTGTGAATATGTCCTTACAAATATTGCATTGAAATCAATGTATATTCAACCCACAATAATTGCGATTCATCGTTACAGCAGCAAAAGGATTCACATAAGTGTGTATAACCACAATTGTAACTTTTATAAAAAAGGAAAAAGATACGAGAACACATATCTCCATTCTTATTTATTGTGTACAAAAAATATCTTTGATAAATATTTGTGTAAAGATTTCAATGTTCCCACAGTATTAACAATACTTAGATAAAAGTTTATTTGCAATGACTTGTCCTCGTATTATATTTTGGCTCGATGGATGACTGACTATATACTTCTGTATAGCAAAATAAAAAAAGAAGAAAATTGTTAAAATCTTAATACTTATTGTCAATATTGAATGTCCAAAAAAATAATATTACTTGTAACAATATTATTTGTATTGGTCAATATTTTTGTGTTTACCATTTTACAGTTTATTTATAAATTTTAAAAGGAATATGAATTTTTGAAAAAATATGAATACATATATCGTGGGATACATCTTAACTTTTTGGTTTAACTCTTCTTCTTTTTTTTTTAAATTTGGTTCCCAAGGAAATTACGCCTTACAGAGTTTTATCATCATTTTCAAAATTTTATCAGACAAAATAATGTTTATTGAAAATTCGATATATATATATATATATATATATATATATATATATATATATATATATATATATATATATATATATTATATATATATAATATATTTTCTTCTTACGCCATAGACTAAAATATATGTAAAGCCTATCTTACACGATGCTGGTTCGGCTGCTGGTTTGCTTGCTCGATTTTGTAGCTGGGTCCCAAGCTAGCTGTCGTGCTGGGCGTTGTGATGGCTTCTATGCGATGATTCTATGCGAAGAAATTGAAGTCAGAGGTTAAAACCTAGGTTTTATTTAAATTCTTGATTTTTTTAATTATTTATTATAAATCAGTTTTAAAAAATTTCACTAATGATGAAATTAACTTTTATTTAAAATCACTTCAATAATAATATAAAATCACAAAAGAACGCTACTGATAAAACAAGCCCATGTGACTAATAAATACGACGTTCTAATTGGTTAACATGAAAAACTAGCAGAGGAAAAAGTACGGAAAATAGGATATGAACTATCGCCCACAATTCTAGCAAGCGCCCACGCAACAAAGCCAGCAGTGACGTCATTTTCCATCACAACTTCTATCGTAGCTGCCATCAAAGCACCCCGCAAGTAATCCAGCGAGCGAACCAGCATCGTGGGAGCCAGGCTTAACTTAAATTTCTCGTCCTACCCAGCACCACTACCATATTCATATTTCAAGGCTCATTTGCCATAGTTTTTTATTGCCATCAGAATTCCAAATAACTTCCAAAGTTTCAAATCGATACAACAAATAACAGTTTCAGAAAGTTGTTTTCTTAGGTTTATTTACAAACATACATACAATTCAATCTCATAAAGCGTGAGAAAATCTTGGCAAGGACCTAGCTATACCATTGTACGTATATAAGAAAACAAGCGGAGGAAAGGACGAAGCCTGGCAAGTAGGCGAGTGTAGGTCTAACTAGGTCTTTTTTACCGATCTCTGAAGGACAAGAAATTTGTATAAAAACCAAAAATTTGGTTCGTTGTGTGACTGCAGCTGACTATGATAGGAACCATGCCGATATTCATCTGGAGGTCATGAAAGGAAACTGCAGAAAATCTTCGCAAGCATAGCCGGTTACTTTCGTTTTTGTCCATACGCCGACAGTTTAGTCAACTAATCGCTCCATTTTTTTTCAACTAACAGTCACCGTTGGGAATCGAATTTGCAATCTCCCAGTTCCAAGCAGAGCGCGTTTGACAGCTTGGACCCTTGGACTGACACAACATAAACGTTTTGTGAAACTGAAATCCTCTGTTGGCATTATGTCATTTATCTTGACTCGGTTAAAAATAATATTATTTTTCCATCAATGAATCTGAACTAACTGGAAATGGCTTTAATTTGGGTAGCAAATTTTATAACCAAAAATTTTATAATTCAAATGAAATTTACTGTGTTTTATTAACAGATATTTTTAAAATATGTGTAACACCTACGTAGTTATAGTTATAAATATATATAAGATTTATGTAAATTCTTAGAACCCAGTTGGAGACATTTTTAAACAATTCAATATTCATATTGAATATTGAATATTTCTGAATATTTAAATTTTAAATATTCATATTTATAATCCGTTTGGATGATTTATTACATCACAATGTAATCTCTTTTCATTCAATAATAATACTTTATCTTATCTTACTAAGACTTACTATTAACTATATTAGTTTAGTATATTCTTGGTATTTGAGACTCGTGTCGGGAACCTTTTTAAGGTTGTTATGAAACTGCAAGAGATAAGTTAGGGCGGGAAGTTTGTCCTATGCTAAATACATTGATATCTCATCTATTGCCAACTCTAAATAAGTAAAAATTTTGCAATTAAATCGTTTCACATAATTTAATTTTTGTAAAATCTTTAGTAATGGGAATTCCATTATAGACTGCTAGGTAATACAAATAGTAGTATTAATAATAATAATGATATAAAAACTAAAATCTACAATATGACGTTTCATTTCACGCTGTTTTACATAACGTCTAATTGTTGACCCGCTACATTGATAAATGCAAAACGTTTTAGGGTGGTTCTACAATTGGTCGTTTGTCGGTCGCAGTGCGTTCTACAATTCCGTAGCGACTTACGTATGCCATAACCTAAATATAAGCGGTCCGGAGAAGAATTTAGAATTTCGGAGTTTTTATAAAAACGGATAATGAACCATTTCGAATGTACAGCAATGTACAATTAGCTTTGTTCCAAATAATAAAAATACGATTGCTGTTAAAAAACAGAAAATCAAAATGAAGGTTGTAGTGTTTGAGAAAATTTCGGTGCGTATCGAAAATTTTTCAAATATTTCCGAACCAAAGTAATGATTAATTCGGTCACATCCATGTTTGACAGTAAATAATCAAAATAATATCCAATCGCTTATCGCAAGTCGGAAAAAGTTGAGAGTTGGTCAACTCTGGCTACGACAACAACAGTCCGTTACGACAACCAACCATGTAAAAGCGCATACGCGCGACATCCGACAACGACAAGCGACCGATTGTAGAACCAGCCAAGCAATATGACAGTTCAGTAATTATGTAAAACAGCTAAACGTCGTTCAGTTGTTTTACATAACGGAGTTGTTATGTAAAACAACTAGCGGTTTTGTAAAATAGCGGATTCGAAATCCATCTATGACATATATATTATGTAAAAATAATTTCTGGACAATATAGATTATTATTATTATTATACAAAAAGTTCTAGTTATCTAAATTTGTATTGTATCGATGGTATTATGAATGACGTGTTTGTACACAATCGAAATTTTTATTTACAACATTTTAATCTCTCAAAACAATTATATATACATAGATATTGATTTATCTCTATGGTATTTTATATAAAATTTGTAATAATTGATTTTTTAAATCTAAATATTAACAGGGTCATTCAGAATCAATGTGAAAAATTTCAGGGTATTGATAACTGACAACTTTGGTCACGACGTGTGGTGGCAAAAAATAGAAATCAGTTTTAGTGTTCAGTATAAGGTAAAGCCGGAGCAGATCTCTTATTCAGTTTCTATAGAAAAACCTTCATTAACAAATATTTGGAAATAAATAATTCAATAAATATAAAATATAAAAAAAATTGACATTTCACACTGTCAAAATATAGAATAAAATAATTATTTGATATAAAAAATATAGATTATAACTTTCGTTGAACACAAAATTCAACCATATTTTTCAATCCCCACCCACAGGTCAGTTATTAAGAACGTTATAATAATTTGTTTTCAACTTACTCGTACTCTTTGAAGAAATATAGAAACCGTTAAAAAGCGAAGAATCAGAAGAGGAAAGAAATTATAATTTGGAAATTAATGATTTGTATGATTATAAATAACTTGAATTGAACATTAACTTCTGTATTAACCTTAATCAATGATTAATTATGATTAATTATTAATTATGATTAATTCAAATTAAAATTTTCCCATAATTCCTTTTTCCATACTCATCTACATACAACTTAAAATCTAAGGAAGAAACCAGAGTAGTTTGACAATATACATTTACTCCGAAATAAATATCATTCACAAAGTGCAATGTGTGATAGTAAAAATCGAGACCACGCAATAAAACCTGGTATGCACGATACTTCCGGCAGTTTCTCAAGTACGCATACAAAATTTTTGAATTTGGCATTAATTTTTGATAACAGACAAATTGTACCCCCTGTCACACCTTTCAAATAGGTATGCCAGACCTTTCCGGCTAAAAAAAAATCAGTTAACCGGATTTTTTCTGAATGTTTATGAAATTTCACATCAAATTGACTAAGATTGATCAAAATCCGCGATGACGGTAAAACATTATGGCCATTTAATAATACATAATTTATTTAAACATATTTTCGGGCAAATAAATCCACGCCGATCAAGCTTTTCTTATTCGTCTAAGTGTAAACTGTTCATTTTCATTAAAAATTTTCAAAGCTACGATTACAGGGCTTTCAGAATCGGCAGCTCCCGGATCATTACATTACATGAAATCTCTCTATATAAAAGGGAAATATGTTGTCACGTTTCTCCAGTTTGTATTGAATCAAAATCAATTACCTGATTTGGGAGAAATAACAAAAAACGATAGTCTTCCTATATTTTTACAAGCTTTAATTTAACCTCTGTTATTTGCCTTAAAATTTTCGGCTTAAAATTTGTACTCAATTCTAACTCACATCCTAATGAGTCCGTTCGAGCTGAATTATTGGAACTGTAGACAATTCTGATGACAATACAGTAAACTGGTCCTATGGGCTACAAATGTAACGTTCTTTTTTCTATTTTGTGCCTTATTCAATCGGTTTTTGGAAAAATTCAAAACTTTTTTTTCAAAAACCGAATGGATAAGGAAAAAATCAATTATAAAATTTTTGGCTGGCGATAATACTAACATAGGTGCCTCAGAAATAATTTGATAAAGAATTTATTAATTTGTATCGACCACTATACGAATATTAAATAATTGTCAACCCCTTATCGAATATTACAACCCTTTCGTTATGCATTTTGTCAACTCCTATATATATACTATACTCAGCAATATATTTATATAACGAAGATGTGATGTGTTTGTTACACCAAAAACACTATTCCACAATTCCACATCATAATATATATGATAGTTTTTACGGTATTATTGATTGAATTCACACGGAAGCGGAAGGGATGATAATATCTAGGAAGGAATTATCCCATATGGAGGGTTTTGTATATATATGTGAAGGATTTAATATGAATCAAAATTAAATAATATTTACCCCTTTGTGTAATTTTTTTTATTTGTCCATTGCATCCCCCGTGGGCTACCACAATATAATATTCACTCGTATATATATATATATATATATATATATATATATATATATAATATATATATATATATTATATATATATATTATATATATAATGTATATAATATATATATATAATATATATATATATATATATATATATATATATATATATATATATATATAGAAAACTATCATCTGACAAAAAAAAATGTGAAAGGGACCAAGTTTTCGCATACAAAAAGCAGTCATATCTCAGCAAAAACGAAAATGCTGCTTGCCTTCAAAATTAGTTAAATCTATGCACGGACCATGCTTTCTAACAAAAATTGGAAAATAATTAGAACCATTTGGTGAACTTTGGCGATGTTTTCGTCGGTAGTTGCAGTTTTTGGACGTCGCGAACGTTCATCATCTCCCAAACTCTCACGGCCAAGTTTAAATTCAGCTGCCCAAAATTTCACTGTGGTAAATGATGGTGCAGAGTCACAATACACAGAATCCAACTCATCTTTGATTTGCGTAGGCGTATTGCCTTTCAAAAACAAATATTTAATGACAGCTCGATACACGATTTTGTCCATTTTCATAAAAACACTCACATCAACTCACTCAAACGACTGTTACATAACAATTGCGCGTCCAAAATGGCTGAAACTTTGGTGAGTAACTGCCAACAGATGAACAACGAAATTCACTAGCTTTTATTTACGAGTGCTTCTATCTTCATGTTGAGGGCGGAAACTTTTCAGACAACCCTCGTATTATGTAAGTTTTTCAGGTGCAGGTTGGTCTAAGTTTCATATTTTACTTGGCAAGTTTATTTCTTTCTATATTAAGTGTAATAAAATCTGACTACTAAAAGAAACTCAATAAAAATATGTACTTGATACGACAGCTTAGAAGAATTGCCTCCACTGAAGTACTTCTGAATGCCTACTTTGCATTTATCCATTCAATTATATTATACGGCATAATATTTTGGGGAAACTCAACACATGCTGAACAAATTATAATCATCCAGAAACGAATAGTTCGAATTATCCGGCGAATAAAACAAACCTGTAGACCTGTAAACCGCATTTCAAAGAATTAAACATACCAACTACTGTTGCAACCTACATTCTTGAATGTGAAATGTTTTATAGAAAAAACAAAGTATTTTATACTAATAAATCGGAAGTGCACTCCCATAATACCAGAAACAGGGACGATTTAGAAAAAAATACGGACATAGTCATTTTTTGTTTTTCTCTGTCATGTGAACCGGAGAATGTTTGTAAGGGTGTTGGTGTTCTTGTAGTGTGTATAAATGTATGTATGTTATTATTATTATTATTATTATTACTTGCCAAGTAAATATGAATACCCTGCACCTGAGAGACTTACACAATAAATATATATATACCAATCATTTTCTCACTTTTGTGAAAAACTTAGTCCTTACATATAGATTTCACTAGTTTTGAAAGCGAACATTTTTGTTTTTGGCCGGCATTCATATCGTTATGCAAAGTTTTATTATGCTGAGTGTATGGTGGAAAAATTCAAAAAAAAAGTCTATATTTGGTTGAATATCATTAGTAAATGAGGGATATGATTCGATGTAATATAATTAACCAATCATAGAATCGATCATTATGTATTAAAATATATTCTAGTAAAACTATCATGTAGAAAACATATTCCAGAAGATTAACATTAAAATGTTCATAGTAAAAATTCTCAACATCCAGCTTAAATATTTTTAGACTTTTCTGGGTGATTTTAACCTAAGTCGTATCTTACTATCAAATATCAATCTTCAAGAACAACTGGAAATACCATACGATATTGATGATTATGATGAGTGAGCCTATCCCCAAAATATCGATATTTAGGATTAAATATCTAAAAGATTATTTAGGATTAAATAGACTAAAGATTATTAAAATAATCAAAGGGAACTCTAGGTTTTCTGAAATTACATTTCAAATGTGATACACGCACCAAATTAGCAACAAGCAACATATCTTTGAATCCATATCCCAGAGAAAGTTACGATTAGCTAATTCATACTGATATATGAATATGTTTGTATAAAATACAAACATATGTTCTAGGAATTGGGGCAAAATTTGAAATGCAATCTATTATATCAGATGGCCGTTTTAAATTTGAGCTTCATAAATGTTTGTTGGTTCTTTAGATACAGAGATCTAAAAACAATTAGTTTCTAATCCTTTCTGTAAAACATTTGCCATTAGGTGCCTATGTTTAAATGTAGGTGTCTCTGCTTAAACTTGACCCCACCCACTACTGTGCTATGTGATATGATTTAACTGTATATACTTATATACTAGGTATACTACTGTATGTATAATATGTAACGGGTATTATTTATAGGGTTTGCCTTTGTCAAGGTTACATATAAAAGGGTTAATAATATTGTTTTGTTATACATATATACATATGCGACACACAGACACATAAACTATTTATTTATTGTTGTCTAGGTCCTAGGATGCGTTATATTTGAGGTATCTTTTAGTATTTTTGACAAGAATTCGGGAAAAAAACTCCCTTCAGTTTTCTAGTAAAAATTTATCACGAAAAACAGACAAAATGTTTACTGAGTCTATCTAAGATTCTCTTTACTGTTCATTGGTTGTAATGAAACTTATGTAGATCAAGAACGGACAATCTATGATCGATCTACAAGGAGTAGTTAACGACGGAGTGCAGTAGTCCTACGCCGGAGCGATCTACAAGAATTAGCTCGCAGCTAATCAAGAAGTCAGCTTGTTAGTTCAGCCATTAACATTTACTGAAGATGGTAGAAGAATCTCGGAAAATAACGGAAATAAATGGATTTTATTGGTAGATCTGGTTATTTCAAGAAAATGAGCTAAAAATTTTTCTTCGACAACTTTTTTTTCGACAGCTTTGTTCCATAGTAAGTTTTTGTAGTAAACATACTGATTTCTCCTAGTGTTTAAAGTACCTTCCAGTGGATTAATTTGCAGATGAGTTGTTGCTCAAATTGAGCGGTTTCTATAGTGAACTTTATGCTCAAGTTTAGTTGTAATATATTTTTAACTATAGTCCAAATTAGAGTTTTGGGAATAACATGAATCTCCTCTTTGTTATGTCGGTGAAACAATATTCAAGTATTACATCTCTCAAGAAGATAGATAGATTGTAGCGGCTATCCAGGACGGGCTACACTTCGACCATAAGGTCCATTGTGATGCCTAAAGATGTAAGGATGTGAGTGGAGTGGAAGGAATTTTTGTGTGCAAGCTAGGAATTGGTAGTATGTGCGGTTGCAGCCGACGTTTCGTTCTTGTCCATACGCCGACAGTTTAGTCAATTAACCGCCCCTTTTTTTTATTAATAATTGACAAACTGCCGATATCGAGATTAGAACCCATAACCTGCCATTTCCAAGTAGACATAACCTCTCCGACATAATGCCTTAGATCGCTCGACCACTTGGACGGTTCTCACAGAAAAGATCTATTTAAACACAAAGGCGAATTTATTTAAAATATATAAATTTCATATTCCTAGGCGGCATGCAACTATCTTTGAAGTGGGCACCTATTTGGTAGGCACAAGAGTACACACGAGACTAAACCGGAAATTGAATAAAGAAAATGGTATTTGTTGCTAAAAATCATATTCTTTTACATTAAATTAGACTGCTTTTGACTAATTAATAAACCTACTTAAAAAATGTATTCCTAAAATTTAATTTAATCTAATTAACCATCTTTTAGTATAAGTTTCGTATGAGAACTTTGTTTGTGAAAAATGCTGTCTCACAAATTTTATCTAATTAATAAAGTAAGGAGGGAAAAATTCGAGGAAGACATAGAACATTGAATACATACATAAATTCATGAGAGAACAAATGAAAAATACTCACCCTTAGGATACTGCTGGATAACTGATGTGGTCACTATGGTCAGTGGTATGTAATTATTATATGAATCAGAAAGAATTGATAATAATCTTTAATAATATTTCATAAGGGTTGAATAAGTACTTATTGATTGAGTCATCGATGATATAAATATAATATAATGCTATTTCATATAAAATAAATATTGATTTTATTTAAACAGGAAATGAATTCAATTTGTAAAAACATATATATGTTATATTTCGGTTAGCTCATGTCTATAATAATTTGTAAAAACATATCTACAAAAAAAACACTTTTTAAGAAGTAAAATAAATTGCAAATTAACTTATCCTTAAAAAAATCAGATAAAAAAAGAGATAACATTTTTAAATGAACATATTAAGTAACAGTTTTTATTTATTTTTTGGTAAGGATTAGTCATTACCAATTTTTTCAAAAATGTTTTGCTTGTCAGTTAGTAACTTTCTTTTTTTTATGTAAAAAGCATTTTTCGTATTTTTACAAGTAATGAAGAGGATATGTTCAGGATTTTGGTCAAGTCATTAAAATATTTGTTAAAAAAACATTATTTTTTTATCAGATAAATAGAATTAAATTAAGTCCATTTTTTTAAATCCAATTTTACATCAATTAGTAATTAATCTCTAAATAATTTAACAGAAAAAGTAATTACTTTTTCTGATAAATTATTTAGAGATTAATTACCTACTAATTGATGTAAAATTTGGATTTAAAAAAATGAACTAACTTGATGGATGTCATGGATCACTTTCGGCATGGCTAAGTGGGCCTAATTTAATACAAATTCAATTTATAAAATACATGGTTAGTATCTCTAGAAAGTTGGATTGTTTACAGGTTTAGGAAAAGTGTACAGATAATTTTTTTAACTTTTAAAAGTAGTAAAATCAAACTATGTTATTGATTTTATCTATATTAAAATATAGTTATTATTGATGCCTATAAGACAGTAAGTAGTTTCTTTGGTTGCCATTTTAAATTACATCTAGTTTTGAGAGCAATGTTGGCTAAGATTAATAAAATCACATTTTTTACGCTGAGAGTTGAAGATTTCCAGAATTTACTACAAAACCGGAATAATATCCTCTTTCCGGTTTATGAATCAACAAAAAAGTATTCAAAAAAAGAAAAAAAAAACAAAAAGCTAATTGTAAAAACGTGGAGAGTTATCTGATAGTTTTTCTTTGAGAATGGTACTTTTACTTGTTTATTTTCAACACCAAGCACTTCCACTTTTACGTAATGAATCATTTATTATTAATAACAATTAACTGAGTTGCTTAAATACCCGGTATATACTGAGTTTATGAAAAAAATTCAAACAAAAGTTGAATATTAAAAAAAAACGAACATTTTTTGTCCTTAAATTTTATTTTATCTCTTACGGTTTCAAAGATGAATATTTTCTGCAATAACTGGAGAATTCCGGACCGATTATACCCATTCGCAAATTTGTCCTTACTTGTTTAGCTCTAGAACACACAGAACTTCAGCCCGTTGTCTTTTTTGAGTTATCGTGGCTACGGACAGACAGACGGACATGTGGAATTGAATTCATTAGTTTTTTTTATGAACACATATTCCAGAATATTGTTTTCTGTGATCAATATTTTCAACCGTTACATAGTCGAGACTAAAGTAAAAGTTGATTGAAATATTTTTTAAGATATTAAGTAGTTCTTTTATTGAATGACCCTACTAAAAATACAATTTCCTTTTACATACAAATTCGAAATATGAATATTTTAGTGATTCCGTTATGATACTTCTATCCAGTTTGTTATGTAATTACGTTCATTTATTTTGAACAAAATTGTACAGTTTAATTACATACAATCACGTAACTAAATTCGGAAAATTGATTTATAATTTATAAATTGAATAAATATTTTTGACATTGATTTCATTATTACCAAAAAAAAAAAACCAAACTAAAAATATAAATAAAGAAATCAAAATATTTGTTAAAAAAATGTTAATAAAATCAAAAATTACACCTCTTACTCAATTAAATAATTCTAAACCATGCTATTGTAAATTCATGCGTTTTTATTTCCATATTTTTCGTATTTATGGTATATTTCCATACGAATGGTCTCATATAAACCATGCATGCACATTTAACAAATCCAAATTTTGGTATTATTACTCAATTTCCACTATAATTATACCAATAATTGTTTTACTTGATAATTTCATATTAAATTTTAAATCGTACACATTAATAAACATTTTAATTGTATTATATAAATCGATTGTACCGATTTTAGCTATTCTAGTGCATATGATGGTCTCAATGAGTACTAAAACTGTTTCCGATCAACATAATTACATTTACCATTTATACAATGCAAATATAATATGTGTTAAATCTATGAAACATGTTAAATATATGTTAGCATTATTAATTTTAACACAATTAATTTATATAATATTTAATTTAATTATACATATTCTTTATTATTTTAGATATAATATAATTTTAATCAATTTTTTTATGTTTATTGATCATATTGTTAATTTATTTCCAATTATTTTATGCACTTACATTTGTTTTAATTTAATATTAATTTTAGAGATAAATGCTTGCTATAAAAATATTTTAATCAATTTATTAGATATTCAATTCAATAAATTGAATATATTTTTTAAAATTAATGTAGCATTTAATATATTTCACATATATTTTCAATGTAACTATAAACGTTTACATAAACAGTTTCGTGTAACGATTACAAATCGTATCATATTTTTAATGGAATTATATAAATTAATGGTATTAAATTTATATAATAAATATATTAAAAATAATTGTTTTTTATTTTGTATTCTAATGTATGGTACAATATTTGTACATTCATTATTATTCACATATATAACAGTGATTATATTATTTAAATCAACGATTCGTATCTATAATGAAAATATAATGTTTTTAATATTTAATAGTTTAAATACGGTGTTGTATGTTGTGAATTTAATATGGATATTAGTTTTAGGATCTTTATTAGAAATTGAAGTAAGTGAAATGATGAAAAATACATGTGAAAATAACATCTAACTGAGTTAATTGTTTAAATTCCCGGTATATACTGAGTTTATGAAGAGGTTTCAAACAAAAGTTGTTTATTTAAATTTAAAAATAAAAAACATTTTATGTCTTTTAATTTTTCTTCTATATCCTACGGTTTCAACGATAGTTAGTTTTGCCCATTTTTCCAAAACAGGGTCAGTTTTTAGACCCATGCTTTTAAACTTCAAAATGTATGAATTGAGAAGCCGATATTTTGAAATGTATGGGTCGGACATTAAAATCTACCTGATTTTCATGATGTTTGGGTCAAATGATGACCTCTTTGTAGTCGAAATATGTATTTATAAACCCCCGCCCTCTTGAAACTTTTATAAATGATTTATATGCAATTCAACTACATGTTAATATTTTTGAAGCTTCAGTGCTCCCAGATCCTTAATTCAGTTTAAAATTTTTTTTTCAGTCAACCAATGTACTAAATATTCTCCATGCATATTTATCAACAATAAAGGATAATTCAAATAAATTTGAGCTTTTACAAATTCGGATGCTTATGACAACAATTAAAAATAATCCATTATATTTTGTATTGGAAACAGAAAAATATACTTTGGAAATATTACCATCTGTAAGTATAAGTGCTCCTTATTATTTTCCTTTACCGTTATTTGTTGTGTTATGAATAGCGCCTCAAACAACCTCTTTCAGTATATATGCGGTATATAAAATCGTCTGAGATCGAATATACAGAAAATACATAAAAATAATTCCCGAAAAAAGGATATTTTTGTCATTACTTCTCGGGGTCATATCTCTAAAACAAATATCTGGGCCCATGTTCAAATCAGAATAAATTTTTATGAGGCGGGTATCCCAATTTCTTAGTTTAATTTCTTTCTGAACTAATATTCATTAAATGTGGGTATATTGTCTGCAAAAACATTGTTTCACTTTTTAATAATAAGTCACTGTATATTATAATAAATATTAGCTCTATGAAATTATAATCCTAAAATTCGTGCCCCGCCCTTTTTAATACCCGTATAGGCGTATACCTGAGAATTTCCTTAGAAATCGAGAAATTTTATTGATCTACATCTAATAAGTCAAATCTACATGAAGGGAAGGCCAGGAGCGGATTAGTTAATTTGCCCCTTTGTTAGGCAGCTGTAATAAAATCCTTAATCCAATATTTTTTCTCATAAACTGAGTATCCTACAATTTATTTATTTTGTTAAATTATACAATACATACAATACATTGAATACACAGTCTACTTTGAATTGAAAAAGTGAAAAGTACTATTCGTGTTAGTGAAAATTATTTTTCGCATAATGTCTTCTTTTTTTTTTTAAATAAAAGTAGTGATTTTAGTGAAACGGTAATTTTACAATTTAATAATCGATTTAAAGATTTTGAAAATATAAATGTAATGAGTGATTTTATAGTGGCCCCTTTTAATAGAAAATTTAAAATTCCCGCTTTAATAGAAATTTTTTCCGGATTTTAATGATTGCGCGTTATACAACGAAATGATTACCCTTCCAACAAATTAAAATTTATTAGGAGCCATGAACACTAGCACAAAAAGTATTTGGGAAATCGTCGCAGAAAACCCATCTTCGTTTGAATATCCGGAATTATTATAAATAAATAAATAGAAATCTTAGTAGTTGTTTCGCATCTTCTTATCTATGAATCGGGATTTTCACATAAATAAAACATATAAAATCAACTAAATTATTGGGAAATAATTGGTAGGACATCCTGTATTGAAACATCGTTCCGTCTTACTTCAAAACATACCTTTCTTACTTACTCGCACTCAGCTTATGGAGAGCGCAGTTGCTCTGTAGAGCAACCCATGCCCACCATGCTAGATAGCATAGTTTAGTAATAGATAATATACTATTTTCTTCGTGATAGTCACGTTTTATATGACATAATCGGTATAAAACTATTCGTATTCCGAACTTACCTATAACGGACATTGGACTTCCTAATTTAATCTCGATTTTTTTGTGTACAAAAATGTATGAAAAATACCATGAAAAATAACTTATTATTTTTTATTTATATTTTTTTTTTAATTTTCAGTTAGCTGGCAATGTTTTGACGTATATTTTAGTTGCCTTACAATTCCGTTCACCAACCGAAGATTAATTTCATAATAGTGCTGTAAAATAAAATAAAACAGGAGGTTTGTGGAAAAATATTTTAGAAAGAAATATTTAAAAATAGAAAAAATATATTTTAAAATTATCATATTCAATAAATTTTTTTTTATTGTCTTTTTCTTAAGCATGTGATAAAATCAGTCTTATAATTTTTAGAACATAAATTAATTAATTATTTTTAAAATATTTACATAATTTTATATTATTTACAATTAAAAAAATTTGTTAAGGTTATTCGATCAGTATCTTAGATAAATATCTTCTATTATATACAATACAAAGATTTGATTAACATAATTTTCCAGCAATCATGTTTCTCAAACTGAACACTTACCGACGGAACTTTATAAAATAATGCGGAGTTTGTAGCTCATTATACAGGATGTTCTGAAATTCATTCAAGAAAACTATACCACGGTGTAGAGCTGCAAAAAAACAATCAAAAAAGTTTAATAACGTTTTTCGATTTGACGCTTATTTTTTAAGATATCAATTAAATACAATCAATTAAACATTGATAAATTCAATTAATTACAGAGCGCATAGTGTAAGGAGGCGTGGCCTCAGCAGTAAAACGTGGTGCTTTACCTTTTAAAGGCTCGCAGACGGTAAGAGTCCTCGTTTCCTTATACTATGCGCTCTGTGATTGATTGAATTTATCAATATTTAAGTGATTGTATTTAATTGATAGCTTAAAGAATAATCCTCAAATCGAAAAAACTTTTTTGTTTGTTTTTTGCAGTTCTACACCGTGGTATAGTTCTACATCCTGTATATTTTGTTATAGTTTTCGAATAACCTTAAGACCAAACCGCACAGCAGCAATGTATTTTATTTAAAAATCCTAAAAGAAATCAATGACCAGAAAATTGAAAATTCACGAGTATTAACCTTACGAAACGACCCTTTTTCAGAGTTAATTATTAATGGTAGATAGATAGATTGTAAAGGCTGTCCTGGACGGAACACACTTCGACCTTAAAGTCCATTGTGATGCCTAAGGATGTGTGGATGTGAGTGGAGAAGAAGGAATTTTGTGTATAGACTAGGAATTGGTATTAAATTTCAAATTTTGCCCCAATTCTTAGAACAATTATTTTTATTTTATAAATACGTATTTCGACTGCGAGTCCCATCATACAATTAACTCTTTAATTCGCCATTTTACCCAATTAATTCGTCAATCCATCATATAAATGACAAAACTTTTTTAATATCATTGTGAGACACGCACCAAATTAGCAACAAGCAACATATCTCTGACTCCATATCTCAGAGATAGTTACAATTAGCTAATTCATACTGATGATGACTACCTTGTAGTCGAAATACGTATTTATAAAATACAAATAATTGTTCTATGAATTAGGGCAAAATTTGAAATTTAATTTCAAAAAATCTAGAGTTCTCTTAGATAATTTTAACAATTTTTATATAGGAATTGGTAGGTTGTGCAGCTGCAGCTGACTTTGATAGAAACTATGCCGATATTCATCTGGAATTAGTAAAGGAAACTGCAGAAAACCTTCACAAGTATAGCCAGTTACTTCGTTCTAGTCCATACGCTAACAGTTTAGTCAATTAACCGCCCCTTTTTATTCTTAATAATTCACAAACTGCCGATGTCGGGATTCCAACCCATAACCTCCCGGTTCCAAGTAGACATAACGCCTGAGATCGCTTGGCTACTTGGGCGGTGTAGATTTGAAAGATTTGATAACATAATTTTCCTGCAATCATGTTTCTCAAATTGTATTATTTTGCTTTCCGGTGGAACTTTGTATAAAGTTTTTCAGCTCATTATATGTTCAAATCGAGTTAATAGTTTTCGAATAACCTTAAGACCAAACCGCACAGCAGTAATGTATTTTTTTTTTTACAAAAACCCTAAAAGAAATCAATGACCAGAAAATAGAGAAATCACGAGTATTAATCTTACGAGACCAAGTTAATTATTAATGTTGATTATTATTATTAATCAACGTTCGTAATTCATTTATCTCTTCACGTAACGATGCACATTCAATTTTCAAACGCATATTTTCATGTTCCAAAAATGTAGCGCGAATTGCAATTTCATCTTCTTTTGCTCGACGAGCGTCCCGCGATCGTTTCGCTGCTTCATTATTTTTTCGTCTTCGTTCCCAGTATGCGGCATCTTTGTCACCTTGTGAGTTACTATCCTCTGAATTTTTAGAATTGCGTCGCATTTTAGGATTCGTCACTCCGGGAATAATATTATTATTTTTATGGTTATTCAGGTCTGCTAACATTCGCCGCCGAAATTCAGTATAGGATTCTTGGGATTCTTGATTTAATACTAATTCGCGCCCATGCCTACCCATCATATCATTTGCTAATAATATTGTTGGATCTTTTGGATAAGCTTTAAATGGACGTGTTGTACATTTCATTAATCCGTTATTGTGTCTAAAACCATTAAATCGTGATGTCACTGCTAAGTTGTTCGGTGATACCATTCTGTTTGGTACCATTTCAGTTGTGTCAGCTGCTTCCATCGTGGATGGTTCTGTCCGAGATTCAATATCTTCTACAGATGATTCAACAAAGTCCCGCTTTGGTGATGGTGGATTATGAACTTGAATCGATTTTTCCTGTTTAATAGGAGTATGTTGCATAATATATGATGGGTATGATTGGTGGTTCACTAAATATGGGGTTACGGGATAATTTATTGGTGAAATGTCTGTGTTATTAGGACTTTCTCGTGATCGATTTGGGGATGGAGTTGCAGGTAATGTGGATACAGATCGACGAACACATAAATCCAAAACCATGTTATCAGCCGATTCTTCTATTGATGTTTGACGACATTCCATGGGATGACGTTTGGGTGTGGTCGACATATCGATGCCACCATGATCCGAAATTGGACTGCTTTCGGGTGTACAATATCCGGTATTCTAAGGACAAAAATTAAAATTAGAAATTTTCACTACTTTTTCTGATATTTAGTTATTTTTTTCGACAACCATTGACTCAAAGACATTTAGTGACCTGATCAAAGCAAAAAAGTATGGATCAACGAAACTATTAAATTTTTTTGATTAGTAAATATTAATATTTTACTCAGTAAATATTCAAATTTTTCACTATTTGAAAACACTATGTTAAAATGGAAACTTGCCATTATAAATTGTAGCAAAAATATACCGAATTTGCTTAACAAACCTCGGGATTATTAAATAAAACAAATATTTTACTTTATTTCACTAGTTTCGGAATCTTCTTCATAAATACAAAATAAAATGCATTTACTGTAAAAAATGACTTCCAAACATTTCATTTTTTATTTCTGAAGAAGAAACTGTGTTCCAAAACTAAAGTCAAATAAAGTGATTCTACGAAAATTTCAAATCATTGTTTTAGTTAATACTAATAAAGGCTTTCGTTAAATAACGACCCATTCAATACAAAACTTCGGAATGTTTATAATTTTTTTACAAACATACACTTTTCAAAATAATAATCGCACAATATTTAAACAAATTTCACATTCACAAATTTTAAAAATTTTAAACTCACCATTTTAAACATTTGAAGAAATATAACCAAAATAAATTATAAAATAAAAAAACAACTTAAAATAACGAAGAATAATTTTTTTGCAAATCCAACAACAGAAAACATTTAAAACTAAACTGGTATAAATTTTTATTTGTAAGTCTTCTTTATATATTGAGGTAGGTACTGGTCAGTTTAACTCAACAAATAACCCTTTTTTTGGGGGGTGGATATTATTCAAAGGAATAGCAATAGAGAATAGACAATTTGCAGAAAATAACCCCCACTCTTCTGTGTGCATTACATGTAATTGCTTTGCACATAGATTTTGTAATAAATAAAGATTATTTTTTCGTTGTTGAAAAGTCCTTCATAAATGGACTATTTTTATGATTATTGGTGGTTTTTAAAATTATTTGCAAAACCCTCATATCGTAAACATTACGGTTTTTAATTGTTAAACATTTATTTTATGATGTTACCAAATCGTTTTTTTAGCAAAATAACGGAATATACTTTTTTATTATTAGTATATTATAAAATTTACCGTAATGTCGGCAAATTTTGGGATTTTTTTTTGATCACAGTTCTAGCAAATAAAATAAAAATTCAAAAATAAGAATATTGTCTAATTCTAAATCTAATACGTGATACTTACAAAATATATTATATTGCAGAACATTTGAAAAATTGTATAAACAATAAACAAACTGTTATTTGATATTGAAAGTGAAATGTTTTCTAAGAGGGTGGAAATTTTTACATGATTCTAATTTATTTATAAAACTGATGAGTTCATTATTTGAACATGTTTATTTATAAATTTTTATAAATTTTACATTGCATAATTATTATTATTTACATGGAATTAATGATCTTTATCGATATTTTAAGGTAGTGTTTAATATTATGTTTATTATTTAAACTTTTTAAATCAGAAAATTTAGAGGAAATTTGGAAATTTTTTTTAATGCTTGTAGTAGAAGAGGTGACCGTAAAAAATGGCGTCCATTTAGCTAGGGAATGGAATTTTCAGAAAATTTAGTATATATAGTGACTTCAATCACTTGTCTAGGACACCGTATGAGAACGTGATCAGACAGGGGGTTACATCACCCTCAAATCTTTTAATGTGTATAACCTTTTCCCTATACTAATTACGAGAAAAACATCAAAATTTTGTTTATATAATTATTTTATATGCAACAATTTTTGTATGAAACTTTTTTGCATATCTATAAACTCGGCCTTGCGCACTACCGTGCTCTAGAATCTAGATTACTAGTAAGAGCGTAAACGGTGCTCATTTTTATTAGGGGGTGAAACTTCTAGAAAAGATAGTAAATATATTATCTCTAATCATCTGCCTACACAGTGGGTTGTCTCAATCCCAAATATTATATCGAGCATAACTTTTTTCTATAATAATTACGAGAAAAATATATCAATACTTTATTTTATAAAGCGTTTCATAGCTTGGACTGTTTTCATAACTTGGAGAATTTTTCACGTTATAAAAAGTCTGGTATCCACAAATTCTTAAAAAACTTATTTATCATCTTCTATTCCCTGTTTGTTCAAATATTTGCCCATTTAATAAGTATTTAATTAGCTTAATAATTTGGTATTATATACAATATAATTAATTGATGTTTTAAATATTGCTCTGCAAGCTCAACATTAAGCTAGCAGAGCATGCGGTTATACAATACAAAAAAGAGCATTTAATTTTTAATTAGGGCATTTAATTAGCGTCTAATTATGAGACAAATATAATTGTGTTCTGCTCAGATTGCTCTGCTAGCTTAATGGACATTCATTATGTTGATGAATCGCGTGATTTTCGAAAATACTTTGGACGCAAACAGGAATACAAAATTTATATTATCAATTAAAAAATTTCAATAGTGCCTATAAATTTTATGAGTTACTTTTGTCAAATGAAAAGAAATCTCCTTTTATAATACTATGTAAATTAGGCTGTAAACAATACGTAAATAGTGTCCTTTTTACGCCAGCCACCATGCAAATTAGGACAAAAAGATTGCGAAAAAACGAGAAAAATTCAAACGAACTTCGTGGACAAAATTCATTGATGATTATTTTATTGAGCAATTAATATTTTAGCATAATAATTCTACGATTCCAAAGGTTTACTATTAAACTATTACTTACTTCCAATGGAAAAATTTAGGTATGGTCAAGTTACATAAGGGTAATATCAGACCATGTTTGGGCAAATTGGACAAAACTGTCTATCTTTAAAATCGTAAGAGACAGAACAAAAATTTAAGTACAAAAAATGCCCCTGTTTAAAAAACAAACAACTTTTGTTTGAAACTTTTTTTCATAAAATTAGTATATACCGGGTATTTAAGCAATTAACTCAGCTAGTTGTTTTTTTTTCATTTGTTATTATTATTGTTAAAAAATCATCTTATAACTTGTAAAAATTTTAAAATCAAAATAACACAATAATTGTTATTAACATTACATCCCAATACTCCCCTAAATAGAGCTATATGTATGTGGCGCTTAAAGATATACCCACCTGTTTGTACTTAAACGTGTAAATTATTAAATAATTACGTTAATTAGAATTTGGAAAGATTTTAAAATATCGATAATATGTTTAAGTGATCTATTATATATTATATATAGTATGTATTAAAAATATACCACACACGAACAATTATGGACATCATAAGTATATTATAATGACTTTTAGAGAAACTTTTTTAACGTACTATAGGAATAACGGAAGAAGATGACGAGTAACGTAAAGTTTCACAAATGAGCTTTTCATGAAAATGTATACAAAATTAAAAATTCACAAAAAAATTATATTACAAAACTATTCAATTTATATCTTCTTATTAGATTTTATTTGTTTATTATTTTGGTTTTCTTAGAATTCCAATTTATGGAAACACTAATGCATTTATAACCTTTGGCAACGTGTTATATTTACCAGTCCAAGTGGGCGTCTAAGGTCTGTGAAACTATGGGCTCGAATCCCGACATCGGCAGTTTGCCAATTATTAGGGGAAAAGAAAGAATCGAATCAATTTTGCCAAAATATTCTAAGAATAGATTTTATTAGAACTTGGCGACGTCATCAAAATCAAAAATTTCCGTTAAGTAAATCAAAATTTTCAAGTCAATCAAATATTTCAGTCGATTTTAATAAACATATTATGTAATTATACTAAATTTGAGTCATGACCACAATGAAATGATAAGAATGAGAAATATTAAGTAATGAAATAAAAACTAAAAACTTGAAAATAAAATAGGTTAAAAAATTTTTTTAAGTTAAACGGTTTTATTGAAAAGAAAGATAATAATGATGTAGATCATAGGTGGGCAGGGTTTGACTGCACTCAGCTCTGAATGAGAGGTAGGTAGAGAGATGGAGTAAATTCACGGTATCCTATCAATTATTATTATTTTCATTTTATAATTAAAACATTTTCTGAAAAAAATATAATATACCAACTCTTTTTTATGGTCACTATTTAAGATAATGTACTAAAAGCTAAAAAATAAAAAAAATAATTAGGTAGGTCCTAGGTACCAGTCATCATACCACTCTCCTCATCAATCTAGGGTATTGATCAGACTCAAAAATAAAATCGTGCGGCGGGTGAAATTTCTATCAACAGTAAACCGCTCATATCATTAACAATTTATTTATGATTTTAATAATAAGGAATATTAGATGGTCACCAAGGTTACTTAATTTTATATGTATTATAATTCATTTCTCTGGGAAATTCGTTTAGATATGTAGCTCTTACATGTCGAATTTTATAAACCGAAAGAGTTAAAGTGTAGACAATTTTTGTTTAGGTTCTATGGAAAGCATATATTGAGTTTACTTAGAAATTAAACTACATTGAAATTAGCTATGATCACCTTTTCTAAAATGAAACGTTAGGATCGAAAGATTATAGGATTTTTTGGTATGGATGAAAACCGTATTTCAAATTTTCCATTACAATAAAAAAAAAAAAATTCAAAATAATTTAAAAAAAAATTAAATTTATTTTGAATTTCTATAATATAACTTATTTTTATATATTAATATAATATACAAACTTATACAAATTATTTTATTAAACATGTTCCAATTTTGGATGCATAATTTCATTAATATCGTCCATAACATTGTAAATTGTTGAGTTTACAAGTGAAACTACAGTCTCATGAACAATTTCGGTGACTATACCAATAAATAAATTAGCAATTGGGTCTGATAATATATTGCCAGTTAATTTCACATCTATTTTCCTAAAATAGATAAATTAAAATTAATCAAATAGTAAAAAGAATCGAACCATAAACATCCGTCTAACCGGGGCGTTGTGCTATACACAACATCACAGTTATATTAGTGCTTACATTACAACTCTTATTCACATATATTTTTATTTTGTACGGGAAAATCCTCGTACTGTTTGTTATTTACAAATTAATAATTATTTTTATGAATACCAAATTTGTAAAATGACTTGATTAATCAAAATAGTGGACATCTTGTTGTTTCAAATGCAGTTCTTAATAATCGTTTAGATTTGGTAACGGACTTCAAAAAAAGAAAGGTTCTGCGTTTCCCTAGTATGTTTGTATGTGCGCAATTTTTTCAGTAGCTATTCGAATGATTTTTATGATCCTTTCTCTGGGGTAATCTATATACTTATGGGGAAGGTTCTAACATATTAACCGATTTCAAAAAAGGAAGGTTCTCTGTTCCTCTAATACATTTTATTTATATTAATTATTAATGGAATCAATCGCCCTTTAAGGCACAGAAGACTAAAAAGTCCGAATAAAAATTTAGGAATTATAAAAAAGTGGAACGACTTCAATAAAAAATAACTAAAAAGTTGAGAATAATTCACAATAATAATAAATACATACAATAACAGATGCTTATTATGTACAAATTAAATATCTACCTATCTACTATATTTTTTAAGTCGTTTCCAAGCACCCACCCTTTGAAGCGACATATTGTCCCTTCAGACCGAGATATGGTCGGACCTAGGCATCGACTTAAAAAATTTACTGGATAATTAGGTATTTAATTTGTACATAATAAGCATCTGTTGTTGTTCATATTTATTATAATTGTGAATTATTACCAAAATTTTAGTTTTTTTTAAGTCGGTTCTTTTTTTTTAACTTTTTATTTTTTATTTAAAGTCATTTTATTGAAAGTATTGGAACCATTTTAATAATATTTAAAATCAGAATATCAGTTGAGATGAGATTTGAAGAATAGTTATCTCCAAAAATCAAATAAAAATAACTGCATTTTAAGAATTTTATTCCGTTTGGAACCTCTTTTTAAGTTCTGAAATCTAAAAGAAAATTTTCTTACCCAATATCATACAAATCGGTATGATCAATTTGATAATAATCTTGTATAACATAATAATACAATTCTAAATAAATTTCAATATCTTTTATATTTCCAATTATCGATCCAGTAGGTCCTAAATGCATAAATTTCGCTGAATAATCGAATCCAAACTAAAACCAAATCACATATTTAAATGGTTAATTTAGATAGAGTTATTTATAGTGATGAAATTTATGTTACCTCAAGATTTGGTATAATTAGTGACAAACGAACAAATTGCTTCTGACCAACACCAATTTTTACATAGGCATTACCCAAACGTGTAACAGTTCGCATATCTTGTATCCAACCATTCTTTAATTTTAATTTGCCAAAATATGTGATTAACAATGGCTTCTACAATAAAATTTATATAAAGTGATTTTAAATAGAGTAAATTCTATATGTATATTGAGCTTTTTTTTATCAATTGAAATCTGTCTTTCGAGTTGATCAATCTAAAATAACACACAGCTATGTACAATCACTGATCAAAAGTTGTACGGAAGATGGCGGTAAATATATTCACATTGATTGTTTTTTATCGAATTTCCTGAAAGGAAATAGAGCTATTGGTCCCGTACCGAAGTCAAAATTTCGCAAAAATTTCTTCAAATGTCCATCGATCCTACCTAGTAGATGTCAAAAATCACCATCTGTAAAATTTATATATATATATATATATCTATGGACATATATATATATATACATATATATATATATATATATATATATATATATATATATATATATATATATATATATATACATATATATATATATATGTCTGTAATCACTCTAGCGGACACAGTTTTCATTTTATCAGAATGAAAATTGGTGTTCGAGGCGCTTTTGTTATTCAAAACGTCAAGTTCGTTAAGGGGTAAAATCTAACAAGGGGAAAGGGGGGATTAGAGGGAGAGAGAAACACAAAATTTGACATATCTCCCTTAATATTCGAAAAATCGAAAAAATTATAAGGAATAAAGTTATAGATATTAAGTTTTACTGTAATTTTGTTTTTTATCATTTTTTCTGTTACCCTAATATTTACAGTAATATTGACGGTTTAAGATTGAAAATTAAATTCCTCACTATCTCTGTACACATTAGAGTTTGAGCAAAAATGATAAGGTGATGAATTGTAGCAAATATGATTTTCTCCAACTTTATTCCTTACGCATTTTTTGATTTTTCTAATATTAAGAGAGATATTTTATATTTTGTGTTTTCTTCTTTCTTTATGCCGTATGTCATTTATTAATAAAAGTGGCCTTGCAAATACTAAAATAATATACGACATTTCATTTTGATCAGACTGAAATTGTGACCGCTAGAAAGTGATTTATGTATTTTAAGGAAATTCGCTAAGTTGAAGCAGCTCCTGCGTAATGAATTTTTTTTGTTGTAAACTAGCGTCTATTTATCCATTGTTAGTATATGGTTGTCTCTCGGCTATATTATACCAATGGAAGTGACAAGTGCTCAGACATATTACTTTTGAAACACATTATATAATAAAAAATTACTATACTTACAATTTCAAATCCTTTTTCAATTTCGGGTATGTTATCCATTGGATCATAGCCTTTTTCGAATAAAATTTTACGCACTATAGCTAATTTAGCATCAACACGATTATTTATATTCATGTCAATTCTAGGGTTGCCTTGTACCAGTAAATTTGATTTTGGACCAGATCTTTAAAGCAACATATTGATATTTTTTAAAAATTCGATGATATTTGGAATACTTGTAAATATTATTTTCTTACCCTTTTGCCACATCATTTTTTAATATTTCAATTGCATTCACGTGAAAAACATTTAACACAAGAAAAATTGACAATAGGAGGATATTCATTGTTACAAAAAAAAAATTGATTACCTATGATTGATTAATTTCAAAAAAATTATTAAAAAAGTATTTATACTTTTTGAGAAAAATAAAATAATAACAAATTAATAAAATGTAACTTCCATCTGTTTCATGAAGTTAGCTGTGCACTAGATCTTAGACTTTAATGTCCAGTCCCGTTGTGCAATACCTACGTCGCTAGAATATTCTTCGTATCCACTAACAAACTTTGTATATTATATATAAATCCCAATCACAGATATGCTTCCCAAAATATAATTCTTCTCAAAACCTTTCACTGTAGTCTGTTATAGGGCCATGTGGACGGAAGGAAAACCACCGTATCTCAAGAAAGGAATCGTCTGGTATACAGACGGATCCAAAACTGAAGAAGGGATCGGGGCAAGAATCTACGGTGAGGGACTTAAAGCAAACTTAAGCCTCAACTTGGGGAATTACGCAACGGTCTTTCAAGCAGATGTCTACACCATACTGGCTTGCGTCCGTGAGAACCTACGTAGAGGCTACATAAACCAGAACGTATGTATTCTCTCGGACAGTTAAGCTGCCTTAAAAGCCTTGCCTGGAACTGAGGTCACCTCAAGCGTAGTCAAGGATTGTCTGGAGGAACTGCTGGAGCTGGCAAAACGGAACAATGTTAAATTGATCTGGGTGCCAGGTCACAGTGGTTTCCTCCGTTAGTATAACATAACCTAAAGATAATGTGTACTTACAATGGAAGGATGGATACAAAAAGATTACAAAAAAAACAGTTAAATGCATGTCCTAACCGTCCAAGTAGCCGAGCGGTCTAAGGCGTTATGTCTACTTGGAACTGGGAGGTTATGGGTTCGAATCCCGACATTGGCAGTTTGTCAATTATTGAGAAAAAAAAGGGGCGGTTAATTGACTAAACTGCCGGCGTATGGACAAGAACGAAGTAACCGGCTATGCTTCTGCAAGTTTTCTGCAGTTTCCTTCACGAGCTCCAGATGAATATCGACATAGTTCCTGTCATAGTCGGCTGCAGCCGCACAATTTACCAATTTCTAGTCTACACACAAAATTCCTTCCACTCCACTCACAACTTCAAATCCTTAGGCAACACAATGGACCTTATGGTCGAAGTATAGCCCATTCAGGGTAGCCACTACAATCTATCTAAATGCATGTCCAGACTTGTTTAAAATGTCTTTATTTCGTAGATTAATTTTAAATTTATTTTTTCTAATTCTAATATTTTTCTAATATATATAAATATTATGTTTGAAAGTAATGAAATACTTTTACTAACGGAAGTAAATATTATTTATCTAAATTATTTTTAAAATTAATCTCGGATTACCTACGCATTAAGTAGGTACAGGCACGATGAATTCTTATACTTAAATCTTCATTGATTTTATCCTGACACAAACTTTGAACAAATTAGATTATTTAAAAAAAATGTAATAACAATAACAATTATTTAAATCATGTGCATTTTCGAAAACGTGAGCTTTATCTTTAATATACTAAAAAGGACAAAGAATATTTGTTTTTTCACTAAACTTCAATCAGTTTTTGATGTGAAACTGCTTTAGCGCGGTATCTGAATGAAATATTATGTGACGTTAAAGGGGAAATGATTCAACAGCGGAGAAATATAAGAGAAACCAATTGAGCGGCAAAGACGAAGGGGTAACATATTATTTGTGAATACAGTGTATGCGGCGGACATCTAATGGAAACTCTGATTTTCACCTTGATCTTACCTTTCAAGGTTTTTTAAGGGTATTTGTCAAATGGAAACACCTAGGTAATTTTTATTACAAAATGGGATAGAATAGGAAAAAAAACTAAGTAAGTAAGCCGATGTTGGTTAGTAATGAACCACTTTATAGCCGTTTCAAAGATATCACATTTTATGCGACATCTATGGTCCATTTAAAATTTTATCAAGAATAAAAAGTTTTTATTTTTGATTAATGAATAGTAAATAATCTTTTGTTTTGAGTAAATGATCTAAAGATGGAATTGGAAAAATGAAATGAAACAAAAATTAAAAATTTTGGTGGAAGCGTCGTGAAACATTATGGGAACTTTTTAATCTTAAAAAACTACCAAGTTTTTAAGTTTTTACTCATTTTTCAAAATTTTATAATTGATTTGTGCCTTATTTATTCGGTTTTCGAAAAAATGCTTGGGATAAAAGTTGTTCGTTATAAATATACTTATAACTTTTATTCGAAATATTTTCCTAAAAACCGAACGAATTCGGCACAAATCTCGGAATATGAGTAAATCTCGGATTCATCAAGGATCATACGATCATCACGGACAGTCTAAAGTCAGATAAGATTTTCAATAAGAAAATTATATAATCCACGGTTTTAGTTGAGTTTGATCGTCCCAGATTGATTCATAACATTATTTTCTAGTTTTGATTACATCATCGTTTGTACAATAAAACCGTTTTAGCTTAAAAAATATTTTTACTTAATCTTTTTATTTTTAATCTGATCCCACTTTATTTGATCGTCAAAATAAATAAATAATCCAATCAATATATTTTCGTATCAATTATTGTCTAATTTTTATTTATAAGTGTATAATATATACAATAATATTTATAATAATTTTTAAAATAAATTAGTAATCCCCAAAAGAATCGTTTTGATAATAGAATTATTTTCTCAAAAAAGTAATATAACTTAAATAATCTTATTCCGTGTGTTCAATTGAAAATTTTCCACCTAAATAACATTTTGTTAATATGCTTTTGAGACAAAAATGTTTCAAACAAAATTATCTTAGTTTAAAGTGGGGGGAGGGTGGGGTGGTAATGCAATAATATATTTTTGTTTCATGAGTCCGTGCCCGCTTGGTATTATTTATCTTTTAAACGATGCAAGGTATGAAACATCTTTAAAACAAAAAATGTTTATCTCATAAAAATAACTAACTTTAGTTTGAAGCATTTTTAAAAACACGGCGTAAATTTTGTATTAATTATTGGATGCATGAAAAAAAGTTTCAAACAAAAGTTTTTTTTATAAAAACAAAATTTTATAAGAACTCATAAAAATAAAAAACAACTATTTTCAATATTTCTGGTGTAATTGCAAAATTTACGCCGTATTTACACCTATGAGGTTTATTAAAAAAAGTTTCAAACAAAAGTTTTTTTTTTATGAGATAAACATTTTTTGTATTTAAAAATGTTCCCTATCTTGCTCCGTTTACAAGATAAGTTATAACACGCGGCACGGATGCATCGAACAGAAATATAATTATAGGATTGTTTTTCCCTCTTGTAACTAAGCAACGTTTGTTCGAAACATTTTTTTCTACAATGCATCTTTAAAATATGTTTTGGTGGAAACTTTTCAAATGAACACCTCTCGTATAGAATTCGTAAATTTTAATAAGTTGTTCTTTGAGTTGAATTATTATTTGACATATAATTTAAATATGCAGCCTCAATTTCACGTTGAAAATCAATTTCCTCTTGACTTAATTGACCTCTTTTTGGCTTTAATTTTTCATTAATTAAATCAATTGATTCATTAAGCTTCTGTTGAACAACTACGACCAATTGTTGTTGAGCTTCTTCGGCCAGTTTTTGTACTGTCTTTTGATAAAATCCATCAGTTAATATATTGCCAGTTATTTTTACTTTAATGGCACTAAAAAAAGAAAAATATCGAATTCAATTTTAGCCAAAATAACACATGTTTCAAGAAAATTTTCAAATAAAAATAATTAATTCGTAGGAAATTCGTAGGGAAAGGGGGTTTAGAGGGAGGGGGAAACACAAAATTTGATTACCTCCCTTAATATTTGAAAAATCGAAAAATTTATCAGGAGTTAAGTTGTAGGTACTAAGTTTTACTGTAATTTTGTTTCTTATCATTTTTCTGTTACACTAATATTTACAGAAATATTTACAATTAAAGATTGAAAGTTAAAATTCTAAATATCTCTGTTCATATTAGAGTTTGAGAAACATGATCAAGTAATGAATTGTCGCAAACTTGATATTCTACAACTTTACTGCTTATACATTTTTCGATTATTCTAATATTAAGAGAGATATTTAATATATTGTGTTTGTTTGACACGAATACATGAAATATATTTTATTGAAAAAAATTTTGATTGTCGTATCCATAGTAACTATAAACTATAATCGTTATACCGTTCTATTTTGGCTATTAATAAATGTAATTTTTGCAAATACTAAATATCGGATATTATATTTCATTTTGATCACACTTTTGATTACGCTCCTGCGTAACGAATTTTAAAAAAAATCTAAGTAGGGCATATCATCATGGGAAAATACACCACACTTTACAGCATAACAAACAAATTCACGACAAATCTTACCCATCATCGATAATGTTAATTTTTTTCACTTGAACATATTTTAAAACCAGATCATAATAAATTTCAAAATATACTTTAAAATGTTTTAAACTTCCTTTAATTTTACCCCAACGATGTATTAATAGACCCAATTTCAATGAATAATTATAACCAAACTAAAAAAAATTGAAAATATTTTATATACAGTAAAATATAATTACACTTGAATTCAGAAAAAATTGAACCAGCTGTAAGCAGCTTGTAGAGTCGTGGGGAAGATCTTATACAAAAATAATTTTCACCAAAAAAAAAATTATCTTCACCAGTGTGTATACTCTGATTTTCGTTAAGCGTTACCGTTACTTGTTTTAGATTACAACCCGTTACCGTCATTGTTACTTTTGATGTGAATAATTTCTTGCAGCGGGTTAGACCGTTTGTTACCTGCCAACGGCCTGGCGACGTTTTCTCACCACGCATCAACAAGTTGTTCATAGGTGATATTACAGATAAAAAATCAGTTTTAAAAAAGATGCTGATGGCAGTACATATATAGGATAAGATAAAACAGTTCAGTACCTTTTTCTACTCAACCGATTTTCTTTTTTGTTTAGTACCTATTGACGAGCTTTAGTGTTATCAATAAAAAAAAATTTGGAAACTGTTAGTTTTTCAATAATATGGTCGAATTACGACCAATGGGGGTGGGGCGGCCACTAGTTATATTCATTTCTGAATATAATATTACATACGATATTCACTTGTATAGATAGATATATACATCTTGGGGTCTAAAAAGTATTGCACTTCGACCTTATAGTCCATTGTGCTCCCCCTTCTACCTCATCCTGACGAGACTCGCTTCTCCCATATGTTGGCAATAGCCAGGAGCTTGCTTATCAGGTCTTCCTGAAGGTTCAAATATTCCGGGTGATATGCACCGAATATCCTGTCTGCTGTAACCTAGAGGCTCGCAGTCAAAGATAATGTTTCTCCTCCTCGCCACACAATCGGCACATAATGGACCCGTTATTGAGTCCCATTGTGCGCAGATAGATGGCCTCTTTGTTGCATTCACTTGTATTATACTGGTTCATTTTTATTAAATTCGAGTGTACATCTACCTATTTTAGTACTTACATCAATTTCTTCGATTTGTAATGTACATTTTATCAATTGTTTAGTACCCAGTCGAGGTATTAAAACAGCATCACCATCACGTTGAATATTTGATAATTGGGTCATCCAACCTTTTGTTAATTTTATTCGACCATTATGTTTGAATAAAACTGGTCTCTATAATATAAAACACAAAACTGGTCTCATAAAATCTCGTTCACGCGAGTCAAGACATAAATTTAATCTAATTTGATTGGAATTAAATTTCAAATTCGCCTCAATACCTAGATCAGTTTTTATATTATAAATACGTATTTCGACTACAAAGTAATCATCATCAGTATAAATTAGCTAGTTGTAATTTACTCTTTGACAATTAGAAATAGATAGAAAATCGAAATCAATAGACAAAAATAAAAAAATTAAACAAAATGAATTAAAATATAGTAAATTTTATTGACATTACTCTTGTTAAAATTGCTCTCATTCATTTTACTCTTGATAACATCACTCTTATTAAAATTCCTCTTATATTATCTCAGGATATGTTATTCCTTGCTAATTTGGTGACAGTTTCACCAAAATAAGAGTGATGTTAACAAGAGTAAATCGAATGAAAGTAATTTTAACAAGTAATAGTAAGTAACAAGTTTAACAAGTATTTTTTTTATTTTGTTTAATTTTTATTTTCTATCTATTTCTAATTGTCTGATGATGACACTATGTAGTCGAAATACGTATTAGTAATACAAAAACTGATCTAGGTATTGGGGTGAATCTCATAAATTTGCATTTGATAATCTAATATTTAATTTGATTGGGTTAGAAATAATATTACATTCACTACTATTAATACTTACCGCTTCGAATTTTTTATCAACATTTGGTAAATCCATTGGATCAAAACCTTGGTTTATAATTAATTGTCTGAGCTCAACGAGTTGTGGATCAATTTTATCGCTTACATTCATTTCAAGTTTCCGTTCTTCATTAAGGGTAGTGTATGTTGATAAGCTTTAAAAAAATTCAATCCTTTATCGTTTTACCAAGTAAATTATTTTCATTTTGATTTTTTGAGCCTCAAAATCAATTATAACAAATGACCCAGTAAAATAATATTTTTACCTCTTAACAAATTTGCTTTGTTTTAGCACCATGAAAACATGGCAAAAAGTCCATAGTAAAATTGCGCGTGCAAAAAATAGTTACTGAAGTTCAAAGGTCCCGAAAATCTCGTTCTTCTCAAATATCTCGTAAGCTATTGGGTTTTACATTACCACAGGTCATCATTAAATTTATTTTTTAGATAATTCTCTCGAGATATACGGTTTTTCGTAACATTGCAATTATCTATGAAACTGAGTTTTAAAATGATAGATAATTTTATATTGATAGGTAAGATGAAAATAAATTTTTCAATGGTAAAAAGTCGTGAACATTAGTTTTTCTCCAATAGAGGTCATTTCCGTTAAAAGAAGTCAGTAAAAAATTTACTCCTTAGTTCTTAGTTTAACTAAGCCGCTTCAGAATTTACGCAGAACCAATAGTTCTCGACATATACGATATATACTTTGTCTTCTTGAAAAATACAAGTAAAGATTTTATAGTATATACCAGGGTCTTATAAGTTTAGTTCCGACTTTGTAACGGTTGAAAATACTGAGTGCCGAAAAAATTTTTTGGTATAGGTGTTCATAAAATGTCCGTGAACACAATAACTCAAAAAAGAAAAGGGATAACAAGCTGAAAATAACAAGCAGAAGTCCATGAATGGGCAAAATCAGACAAAGCTTCCCCTGCCAGGGATTCCCCTGCAATTTAAAGACAAAATTGTTCCTTTTTTAAAAATAAACAACTTTTGTTTAAAAATTCTTCATAAACTCAGTATATACCGGATATTTAAACTAAGTTAGTTGTTATTTTCACTTGTTTTGTATGTTTTTACAATATATATCTATAGATTAGAATATTCGATTGTAAAAAAAATATGAATGGTTTTTTTTTGCCCTAAAAAAAAAGCCGAAATTATTGCTCACCCTCATAAACATTGAAGAATAAGAAATCATTAATTAAAACATTTACTTTGCCATCCACCTTACACCTTAACTAATTATTAAAAACTTACATATTTTGTATTTCTGGAGCTTCATCTTGTCCATAAATTTGATCGTTACAAATAATTAATACCAAAACACAATAAAATAAAATATTTAAAGCTTTCATGATGAAATTATTTTCTGGAATAGTTAATCGAATATTTTTTGTTCTTTTTTTACAATAAATGTTTTTTTATTCAAATATTTATACCCAAAAAAAATCACTGTTTATCATTAAAAAATTTTATAGAGATAAATTTTATTCAAATTAAAATATCAATTAAATTTTTATCAACACAATTAAATTATATAGGATGTTTCAAAAGTCATCACCTCATTTGTTTTGCTGATAACTTCTAAACTAATCGTTTGTTTTTTCTTTTTTTTTTCCAGATAGTTGAAGATCAACTAAAAATTTTCAAACTGAACAATTTGCGGGACAAAATCACCTTCACCACAAAAAACGGAACACATAATCTGATGTTGTCCCCGCTTCTTCGAATCGAACTACCAATCGCGGAATTTTCTGTGGTAAAGGTGGATTTTGTCCCGAAAATTTTCGCCGAAATTCACGTTGCGTAGCAATAATAATGAATTTGAATGTACGAAATAATCGCGTTATTTCGTGCATAGATCAAAAATATTCCAGCCCGTAAATTTGGAGTATAGTTCAAAAAATGTTGAGTTGACCTTTAATTATCTAAAAATAAAGAGAAAAAACCCGATTACCTTAGAATTTGTAATCAAAACAAATGAGGTGATGACTTTTGGTACACCCTATATCTATAGGTGTTTTATTCCGTATTTATAGGTAATAATAGGTAGGTGATTGGAAATTTTTTAACTTCCATTGTAAGAAAAAAAATTTATGAGCTAAGAAACTATATAAGGACTTTTATTTACTGATAGCGTACCAGAGAAAATTTCGCAAATTTATTTTAAAACACTTTAAGTAGTAACTGGACATTAGTTAAAATGATAATAATAATTTCAAAACTTATAGTCAGAAATAGTTTTCAAATAAATAACAGTTTAAAAAACTAAAAAACTCGCTTTTATAGTTAGCCGAAGTAAAAAGTAGAAAATAATTTTTATCAACAAAATAATTTATTTGATTGTAAAAAAGCGTGGGGTGCTTTTTACTATAATTTGACATTAAGGATATTAATTTGATATTATAATTTGATGTTAAGCACCCCACGCTTTTTTACAATCAAATTATTTTATTGATAAAACTATTTTCTACTTTTTAGTTCGGCAACTATAAAAGCGTGTTTTTTAGTTTTTTTTTTTAAATTAAACCTGCATTTTTTTAATCCGATTCTGTATAAAATTATGGAAGTGATCTGATATATTTAGAAAATTAGAATAAAAATAACAATTAAAATTTTCGATTGTTGATGTTTATCTGTTGAAGGAGTCCTTAGAATACTTTATTTGTTAATATCGTGACCTTGAAAATTTTAAAATTACTAAGGTATTTTATTATTCCGCGATTTTGCACAAAATTAAAACGAAATTTAATGATAAGATATAGATCTAAAAAAAACAATGTGGACTCCAGATATATTTATGTATTTATAAATACGTATGCCAATGTGTGAAGGTATAGATCATTGCTAGTCGTGACAAAGGTATGACAAAGATAGCAGACTATCGTTTTATATATTAGATAAAATTAAATATACTGAAGTTTTAATTCGGTTAAATTTTAATTGACTCGGTTTGATTTTTGTATCAAGGTCGTTCCGATTCACTAGCCTCGTTATAAAAAGTATCACTCCAAAAATCCAATTCAAATCTTGACAAATTGACTTCAAGTCATCGAAGATTAATAAATCCAAGTTGATGTTAGCAAGCACCGTATGAACATACAACGCCAAAAGTCGAGCTAGAATTTAAAATTTTTAAAATTGATTTGTGCCTTATTTATTCTGATTTCGGAAAAATCTTTCGAATAAAAGTTGTTAGTATAGTTATAATAAACAACTTTTATCCGAAGAATTTATTCGAAAACCGAATAAATAACGCCCAAATCGACTTTTGAAGTTGACTTGGGCGTTATTTCTTTCCACCGCTTCCACTTCTTCAAATATTTATCGAAACTTCCACCCAACTTCTATTCAGCGAATAATTCCAAATTCTGAGCGAGATAAAATACATAACAGTTTTTAAGTCTATATATCTTTATAATAGTAGAGAAAAATAATTGACATCAACAGTTAATCACTGGCTGGGTGGCTGTTTCCCCTTGAAGAATTTATGCCTAGGAAAACACTTAACCTTCCGTCCCTAAATTCCTATGTCTATGGTTAATACAGATAATTTATGGATTATAAAAAAAAACATTTTTTTTTACAATAATCGATATTTTTTAAACTCTTACAGTGTGTATTTTGTGAAAAATACGACATACAAGAAATAAATAGGAACTATATTTGTGCAAAAATTAAATAACATTCCCATTCATGGTATCTGAACTGTTCGAATCGGTGGAGAGCATAAAATGTTCCGGATCGATATTATAGCTTCCATTATTAATGACATCTGCAATCTTGTTCGCAACAACTGAAAGTGTAGTGTTCACAACTTGTACAATATCGTCATGAATTGTGTCTGTTACAGCATCTATAAATGCATTCATCCACCAATCAGTCCAAGTTTTTCCAGTTAATTTTACAGTGATTTTCCTGAAAAATAGAAACAACATACTAATATTAAGGATCGACTAATGTAGCCGCGATATACGATCATTTCATGATCAAACGAGATATTATTCAGAAGAATCGAAATGAAAGTAAAGCCCCCGGTACGACATTGATGGGTAGTGAAAGCAAGTGTTAAAAAAAAAGCGGTATGTTTTTTTTACAAGCTAACACTTTATGATATGAATCATAAAGAGCTGATGATATTCAAGATTGATTTTACATTACAAATTTTCCTATTTCGTAGGTCATTAATATATTTTAAGAAAAATAATAATAAAATAAATTTTTTATAAAAATTTAAATAATATTTTGAATTGTACATTAAATGTTAGCTTATAAAAAAATATAAAATTATTTTAAAATTTTGTTGAATGTCATTTCCACAGAAACTAAACTAAAAATTAACTATAAAATTATTTTATTAAAATTTTGTTTCAATTTTGAAATGTCAATTTTGATTGTCATTTCCATAGAAACTATAAACTATACGAGCACACTACAAATCGTTATACATATATAAGTTAGAAATATGCAAATTTGTATTTGGCTATTAATAAATAGCCAAATATAATAATATCGTAATATAGTAATATAGTAAATAATTTATATGAGTAAACTCTATCACGCGTCGGAGCTGACACGAACAATTTTTTGATCTTGACTAACGTCGAGAAGAGACGAGATATATATTGTTGGCAGTCGAGAAAAAAAATTTGTTACACTGGAGCTGTAAAAAATAATACAAAACCGAATTGTAGTAAAATTAAATTTCAATAACTTTACCATTTATACATTTTTCAATTTTTCAAATATTAAGAGAGATACCAAATTTTGTGTTTTATCTTTTCTCTAAATTCCCCATTTCCTTTGTCAGATTTTGCGTGTTAACGAACTTGGCCTTTCAAATTCCAAAAACACGTAACAAATTTCATTCTGATCGGATTAAAACCGCTAGAATGGCTACAGACTATAGAAATTTTTGCGAAATTTTTGCAAAGGTAGAGGAATTTCAGTAAAATGTAAAAGTTAAATAATTATCGACTTTGTGAAGAACATATAGCTTTTCCAATATATACTTTTCCAATTTTTTTTTCTCAATATTTGACGCGAGTAGCGAGATGAGTAAATAAATATACTCAATCATATAGGCAATATTATTATATCTATGTTATACACTTAAAACCTGTAAAATAAATATCTCACCCGATGTCAGTGGTATCAAATTGATTAAATTTAATCTTCTTACGCACCACGTCGTACACGGCGTACACATATAATTGATAATGTTCAACATTTCCTATGATTCCACCAGAACGTCTTGTAATACCAAATTTCACTTTATAGTCGTATCCAAACTATTAAGAAAGAAAATTTTTTGTAAGTTGATTTGTAATATTTATATAACGATGTCAAAATTTCAAGTTCAATAGTTTTTGAAAACACAAATAACAGAAGCGGATACTAAGAAGGATGATTTAGGCCCTAAATTGTCTCCCTTGAGCATGAGAAATTAATTAATAATTATCGTAATTATCGTAGTAGACAATTACTAACGCACTTACCCCCCGTATTTATCTCGCTGCGAGAGATAGAGTTCCAAAGTATTCGGTAAAATAGAAGTTTGGTGGAAGTGTCGATAAATATTTGAAGTATTAGAAGCGGTGGGAAACTACATTGAGGTTTTTAGTCTTAAAATGACGGAAGCCGGAGATATAATAAGTTAATAAATAAGTTAATTAATAGTAAATATAAGTTAATTAATAAGTGTATAGATTGTTAGTGTTATACATACAAAATCCATTGCAAAAATGTAAAAACAGTTGCCTATAATTAATCCGTCTGCGGAGGGAAGCATGGACTACTTTGCCCTTTCACTAACTTGAAGTCAATTTTTAGAACTTGAAATCAATTAGGTCATTTTTTTAACATCTCTACCCAATTTTTTTCTACGATCAATGTTTCTAGCAGTTACAAAATAGGGGATAAACTTATAATATTCTAATATATATTATATATGTATATGCAGGGTATAACAATATAACTCGATGATTTGTTTGAAACTTCGACACCGTTTATACGTACCTCAAGATTTGGTATAATAATGGGTACTTTAACATGCGCTTTTAATACAGGCTTAATGCGCATATAAGCATTAGCAGATCGTGCTATTGTACGTATATCTTGCATCCATCCTTTTGTTAAAGTTAATCGACCATAATGTGTGAACATGCCTTTCTGTAAAATAATTGAATTTACAATACATTATATACACTGATTTCCATACCCGCGTCCGAATAGCCAACACGAATTTGGCCAGCATGATTTATCCCAATCGTATGTGACTTTTGTTACACATTCGATTTCGTTTGTGACTCAAAAGTTACTGAATAAATTTCATTTTTAATTTTGAGAATTCATTTAGCCAAATTTTTTTTATTTAGCTTGTGAATATTTAAAAACGTTTTTGACTCCGTTTTTTCCGAGAAAACTTGAAAATTCGATTCATTTTTTGCTTGTTTTTGTAGTCGTTAGATAGCGCTGAAACTTTTTAGTCACTGACTCAGGTAATTACCTATCACAACACTAGAGGGCATTAAAAAGCTGGCATCAGCGCTATCTAACAACTGCAAAACAAAAAAACATTTTTTCGAAGTTTCATTTTTCCACGAAAAATACGGAGTTAATATATTTGGAATTCACAAAATATTTCCGATCGACTGAATACCCACAAGCCTTGTTAAGTCAATTTTTAGAAAATGTTGGCTAAACGAATGCCTTTTATTAAAAATTTAATTTACTCAGTATCTATTGTTCAGCCCGAATGCTAGTAATAAAGTTGATATTTTTCCGATTTTTATCTATATATGATGTAGGCTACCTGAACAGACTTGTACTTGTACCCTATAATTAATTTTAATTAATTTGACTGTATTAAACACATTTCGTTTTGATGTTTGTTACATCTAATTACGGTACTCTAATTTAAAAAAAAAATAACAATTTTGAGTACTCACTACAGAAAATTCTTGTTGATGATTTGGTAAATCAGTTGGATCGAAACCATTTTCTTTCAAGAATACGCGTACTTGATTTAAAACTTGATCAACTTCAGTATTGATGTTAATATCCAGCAATCCTTTCGTTATATTATTATTTACATCCTCATTCGAATTTTGATTGTTGGTGCAGACAACAAATTCGGTTTTTACCAAAACCACTAAGAACAACACTGTTAACAATTTCATTGTTTAATTCAATTTAATTGTAATTATAATTGAACCTAGTTTTAATTAGTAACTTGTTGCACTATTTATAAGCCTAAACCAGAAAAATAAAAGCTGTTTTTATAAAGGATGATTCAGATACAAAATATTGAAAAATACCAAATTTTATATCTCTCAAATACCAAAAATCCATTAAAATTTAAATTTACATAAAATTTTCCATTATAAATACGTATTTCGATCACTGAAAAATCATCATCAGCATGCATTAGCTAATCGTCAATAATTCCCTAGGGAGATATGTTACAAGAATTGCTTCTGTTACAAATGATTCTAAGCAGATACTAGTATTCATTTCTCTGTTGTCTTTAACTGCACCCAATACTGTTAGTGTTGAATTCTGGATTAATTTTTTTGGGTTTTTCTTCGTCCTCTATTCAAAAAATACGAAAAAATTTTGTGCGATTACGCAGCGCCATAAATCGCAAATCAAAAAAAAAGTTTCGATGAATCTAACCTATTTTTGTATGGAGAATCTGAATCTGCAATAAAAAATTGGGGCTCCCATTTAAGAGTTACCCGCCCCACTAAAGGGTGTGGGGGCTGATATTGGTATCATTGGAGAGCTTTTTTAAAAATTTTTTTTTTTCTTTAAACACGTATTTTTTCGTTTTACATTCCGAAGTGTTTTTCTCGAAATATTCGACCGTTTCCAGACTTTTTGAAAACCCTGTATAAAAGGAAATGTGAATTTGCCTGAATTGCTTGGAGAAAACAATAAAGCAATTAGACTCCACTTTCTTATGACTCCAGAAAAATTAACAAAAGTTCAAAAAATTTCAAACTCCCCCGGACTAAAAGCCGTTCTATGTATTTCTCATATTGTGGCAAAAACTAAAGTACACGGTTGGAATAGTTACCTTATTTAATTTCAATAGTTTTTTTCACAATATCTGAACGTTAGTTTAATCTAAATTTTAACTTACGCTGGAGACTCGCCTGTGTCCGAATAGCATAGCCTTTTTAAATATTTCCAAAAAGGTGTTAATACAGGTTTTTAGAAACTATAAACTATAGTAATGATCTAGGCCGGTTATAGGATTACTTATAGGATGGTGCCCAAAATAAAGTTCTTGCTTGGTTTATTTACATGGGATACAGAAATAAATTTTCAGTGACTTTGTACCTAATTGGTTCTATTTGCTAGGCAGGTCTATTTAGTCATGATAAATTTTCTATAATGTAAATAATACAAACCTTCAAATACGCACAATTGAAATCCGAATGAAGAATCATCCTTTATCAAATTTGTAGTGGAAGCTTAATTGCAACAAAAAAGATTAATTGTCATGCATTTACATACCATAGTAAAGATTGTGTCAAAATAATCATGATTGATAATAATTTACTAATTGATAAACAATTGGAAATAGTATTGAAAAAAAATCCAAAACAATAATAAGTGGAGATCAAATGCCTTTTATTATTAAAATTGAAATAAGCAAAAAAAATTCAAAGAGTGATTTTGTGTTGTATCCGGCAGTAAAAGTATCTACATAAAATACAAACTTTCAAAAATATTCAGTTTGTTTGATAAAGCTCAAATTGCACTTTATTATATTGGCTGTGTGCACAGTTGTTGAGACCACCGACGAAGTGTTAAAAATGCACAACACTTCTGGACGGTCTGAAAACTCAGCTATAATTTGTCATATGATTAAAAGATGGCTTCTATAAATATTCAATTTTTATATAAAATCCATCTTTTAACTATGGGGAAAACTACAGCTGAGACATAAATCGTCTCGCAAAAATATAATATTTTTAGAAGCCATCTTTTAACCACATGACAAACTATAGCCGAATTTTCAAGCTGTCTCGTAGTGTTGGACATTTTTATCACTTTGTTGCTGGTCTCGACAAATGTGCAGTCAATAGCGATTTTATACCCGGTATATGTAAATAAACAAGGGTATATTAAGTTTAGTCCCGACTTTGTAACGCTTGAAAATATTGATCGCAGACATAAATGCTTGGCGTAGGTGTTCATAAAATGGCCTAATTCGACCAATTCCGCATGTCCGTCCGTTGACACGATAACTCAAAAACGAAAATAAATAAAGAGCTGAAATTTGTATGTGTTCTAGAGCAAAAAAAGTAGGATCAAGTTCGTAAATAGGCAAAATCGGTCAATGTTTGGGCAAAATTGCCTATCTTTGAAACCATAAAAGATAGAACAAAAATTTAAAGACAAAAAATGTTCCTTTTTTAAAAATAGACAACTTTTATTATACACTTTTTTATATAAATTCAGGATATACCGGGTATTTAAGCAGTTAACTTAGTTGTTATTTTCACTTGTTTACATTATAACTCCGACATGTGTACACTTCAGAAAAGCATTTTTAATTTACAATCAGTAAATCAATTATCTATAAAACTATTTATAATCAGATGATATTCAACTTGAATATCGTTATCAGAAGTTATAATTTTATACATTTTTTTGTGATTATATTTATTTAATTAAACAAAAGTTAATCTTTAAGTTTATTTATTTATATAATTTAATAATTAGACAGAGGTTTATTATTTTTGGTATTATTTTGAAAATATTTTCCATGTAATATAAAATTTTGAGAAATTATGGTTCTATCGATACCATTTCGTATAATACATTTCATGAAAAAGGTAAAAACAAAAAGTAATGAATAAATAAAACAAAATAATTCATTAATATATATTTATTTATTTCGTATTTTCTTTAAAATAATTTCTGGCAAACGTTTCTGCAACAAGTATTGGAAATACGACGGTCGCTTCACCATACACCTTAACAGGTGTCGCTTCTTTCCGTATTTTACCCCAAGAAACAGCTTCATCAGGACGAGCACCACTATCACTGCCATCATATTCGGATGCAGTATTCAAAAACACTGCGAAATCAGCCCCATTTCGCATTAAATTTGCATTGCAAATATGATGCTTTACAACGCCCCCACCTAAAATAATCACTCCGGAATGTACAGCTTTTACAGCCATAATATTTAATCGCCGTAAATCTGCTAAAATATCAATCACTAGCCCAGGATTACGAAAGGAATGAAAATACATCATATCACCCAAACTTCCATCGGTTAATGCTGGACAAAACACTGGAATATGATTTTTTGCGGCCCAATAATATATTGACTCTCGATTCTCGATTTTTTCACCTAAACGTTGAATTATTTTTGATGGAGTCCACACCATATCATTAGTTTTTTGCTCATTTAACATTTCATCCAAAATTGGCATCACCCAATCTTCAAATTTGCAATAATTATCATTTGGCACTAACAAATTTCCGATACGATTAATGCCTTGTGTACGTAATTCTTTACCAGATAATTCAAAATCGCCTAAATAAGTTGGCGCCAAACATTTGATAAAATCTTCTTCAATACCACCAGCTGTCGTGACAATCGCATCAATCATTTTATGTTCAACTAAAAATCTAATTGTTTCACGGAGTCCAGATGAGACTAAGTTTGATGTATACCCCAAAAATATTGTACAATTATGTTTACGTCGAATAAATTTATCGTCTTCGTATACGTCTTCATTATCTAATGTTTGGTTACGGCTTTCAATCATCTTATTGATTTCTTCAATGGCTAACCCAACGCTTGTCGCTTGAAATCCCATTGTTTTGAATGAGTTAAATAACGACTGATAATCAATTCCTTTATTGAAATCATATCCTTTAATAGTTTGGGCATCTGCTGGTATTGCACTAGGATTACTGTTCACTAAAACTGCATTTAGTGAGGTTTCTAATATGACGTTTTGTGGTTTTGAACTAGCCATGTTTAAATCTTTTTAGGTTATGCATTTACTAAAAAATAACTACAGTAATGTTCATGAATTACAATAAATCAAGTGCACGCCTAACATCAAATATGTTAGACCGTGCCAGACACGAGACGGGTTCAATTCGTTACCCTGCGTTTTCACCATTAACCTCCATCCTTATATATATGGTGGAGGTTAAGGGTATTATATTTTAAATAAACAAATAGTCAAACTTAAAAAATATAGACAATCTCAAATATATCTGTACGGAGAAAAGCGTCTAAATCAACTAGCCATTTTCCATTGTTTTTCATAATTCCTACGCTGCTAAAGATGATTCTTTTTTATTGGCAGCTCGATTCGATTATTTAAAGGAGGTTGTGAATTTATTTGGGATAGTTACATATGTCTTTCGTAAATAAAATAAACAAAAAATTGTTGTTTTGTTAATGAAACTCATACTTTTTTATGAAAAATATAACTAATTGTTCAAATTTAGCCTGACTAAAGCCGCCGTTTAGAAATATGACGTAATGATTAACTTAATCAATTCAAATAACGCTCAAATTAAAAAAAAAAAAAAACATACAAATGGTACACTTTTTATTGAACATAAGTGTACTCTCTAAATGTTGTTTTTTAAATGTCACAGGAGACATAAATAGTCTATGAACTGTCAGGTGTAATGAACATAACCTCATAAAATGTTATTTAATGTGATGTGTATCATATAGGTTAAGTATAAAAACGCTTTAATTTTAAATTATTTACATGAGCTAAGTGGTATAATTACTGTTACGAATATGACACTTACTGAATATGTGGGTACATTAGCTGATAATCCTTATTTTGGGGCAGGCTTCGGTCTCTTTGGGCTTGGAGCTGGTGCAGCTATATTACGTAAAGGTTTACAAGGTGCTATAATATTATTTCGAAGGAATTATATGATTACTTTAGAAGTGCCAAGTCGAGATAAGTCGTACCAATGGCTTTTACAATGGATCAGTCAAAAAGGGGCTCGTTCCACGCAACATTTAAGTGTGGAAACTAGTTTTATACAAAAAGAATCTGGACAAGTGAAAACTAAATATGATTTTATACCAAGCATTGGTACACATTTATTTCGGTACGATTTTATCTTCAAATATATGCACATTGTTAATTTATTTACAAAGTTAATTTATTTATACCTTTTTATTTAGATATAAAGGAACTTGGATACAAGTCGAACGTATTCGAGAAAAACAGACTATAGATTTACATTTAGGCTTGCCATTTGAAACAGTGACACTGACAGCGTTTGGTCGTGACCGTGGAGTTTACTTTAATATACTCGAAGAAGGTATGCAAATTCAATGAAGTGATAAAAAATTAAAATACTTAACGTGTTTTTTTGTTAGCTAGACAAATTGCTTTAAAAGAAAATGAAGGTAAAACCATCATGTATACAGCAATGGGTAGTGAGTGGCGAGCATTTGGTCATCCAAGAAAACGTCGTCCAATTGATTCTGTTGTATTGGGTCAGGGTATTAGCGACCGAATTTTAAATGATTGTCATGAATTTATTAACAGTCCCGATTGGTATACTCAACGAGGGATTCCATATCGTAGAGGTATATACAATTATTGTGATTAATGATTAGTTTTTATACCCTGTGTTAATCATAATTTAATCACTTAGGATATTTACTACATGGTCCACCTGGATGTGGTAAATCGTCGTATATAACAGCTCTAGCTGGTGAATTAGAGTTTGGAATTTGTGTGTTAAATTTATCGGAACGTGGATTAACTGATGATCGATTAAATCATTTATTAGCTGTTGCTCCAGTTCAAACAATTATTTTATTAGAAGATATCGATGCAGCGTTTGTTAGTCGTGAGGATACTAGCGAACAGAAAGCAGCATTTTCAGGATTAAATCGTGTTACATTTAGTGGGTTGTTAAATTGTTTAGATGGTGTAGCCAGTACTGAGGCGAGAATTGTATTTATGACAACAAATTACTTAGATAGGTATGTTGAATTGATTCAAACAAGGCTGGTAAACCTTTACCAAAGGAAAAGAACTTTATGTGGGGACATAGAATGATGTAGTTTTTAAGTTTCTATTTTGTATCCCACATAAAGGCATTGAAAATTCTTTTTTATCCTCGTAATTATCAAATTGTACCACATTCCAAATGTGGTACAAAAATAAAATAACTGGTACGGGACACTAAATTGCTGCAAGAAATTGCGCAAAGATTCAATATCTCTGTTTATCAATAATTTGTCATTCAATTTTATATCCAAATATTTTAAATATTTCCATTTATTTTACAGATTAGATCCAGCATTAATACGACCTGGACGTGTTGATTTTAAAGAATACGTCGGTTATTGTTCTGAACATCAATTGAAAGAAATGTTTTTACGGTTTTATAAAGGTGACGATGCCATAAATCATGCGACTCAATTTGTTGAAAATGTAATGGCAACGGGTAAACAAGTTAGTCCCGCACAAATTCAAGGATATTTTATGTTTCATAAACATTCAACTCACGAAGAAGTGGTAAATAGTGCTCATAAAATATGGGAATTGGTATAAGTTTTTATGTTTCCAGATTTTTTTATTTTTTTAAAGCTCGTTTAAATTCGAATTTTATTAAAATTTAATCGCATTATAGATTGGAAATTTATAAAAAAGAAAAAGAAGTTGTACAGAAGAAAATAAGTTTATTTGAAATACGAAAGTCATTCTGATTGTTTTATTTTTTCGATTTACCCTTCTTTTTATTCTTAGCCATCATTTTAAATGTTCCCAAACATTTACGAACCATTAACATACGCCACCATGCTTGAATTCGAATTGCCGCTAAGCGACGACTCTCTTCCAAATCAGCTTTTCGTTTCATTTCAGCTTTTTGCTCCAACCAATCATTAATTTTTTTTAATTTTCTTTCATACTAAAAAAGTTAATTAAGTAATTTTATGATTTTCGGTTTTAAAATATTAAATACGGGTTTAATATTGTTTTTGAACTCTATACCTCAGCTTTTAATTTTGTCATGTCATTAAATTGTAGTCGAGTTTTCTCAATAATATTAGCAATGTCATTATCCATTTCAGCAGTTTGTTTATTGTAAATTTCGATCGATTCTTTTAATTTTTTATTTAAATCCTGAAGAAACAATTATTTTATTTATTGAAAAGCAATATCTTTTCAAAAACAATACATAATATTTTTTTCTAACAATACGAAATACTATAAGGAAACAGTCCTTGAATTTTATTAACATGTACACAATGGACCACAAAAGTATTATCCAAAATGGACATTTCTTTTGTGACCATGTATACTGTCAACCACAAACCTGCATAAATAGTTCCTCAAATTTGACAATATTTTTATGAATAATAACTTCATTTTGAATTTGATCTTGAGCTTTTTCAGTTTCTTGTACTTTATTTGATAAAGTCATAAATCCTTTTAAGTTATTTTGATAAATTCGTGAATAATTCCATTTTGCAACAAAGTTTGCTTTTACTATATTCTCCGTTTCTAGAGTCTTTGATAGAAAATTATATTGAATAAATTATTAAATGTCCAAATTTAGTACATACACGGATAGTATTTTGGAAATACGAAAATTTGGAAATAAGGTTATTCTTAGTGGATTTACATGGTTTCTTTTTTTGTTAAGTTTCTTATTAAAATTAATTTTATTTTCCACCTAGGATAAATGAAGACCGATTTATAAACCAATTACGACATTTTCTATACTTCTTATTTCTTATAGATAAAGACTGTCTATTAAGTCTTGATGCAATTTTACTACTATTCAATAAATATTTTATGTATACAGTCAAACCTGGGTGAGCGAGACTGGATAAGCGAGAAAACTCTACAAAATTAATGTACTTACTCTTTGAACATCAATTGCAGAACGAACTGTTCGATCTAATTGATTTACTATTGTTTGACCATGAACACTTTCCGAATATAGATCATTTTTTAATTGTTCAACAACCTTTAAATTTTCATTTGTTTCATTAAACAATTGCATTTCTTCAGCTGAAATACTTTCAATGCTTTTCAGTGTATCAAATAAAGTATTTTTATATGATGTACCATTAGATGTTCTTAATTCGTTAATAAAATTTTTATAGAAATTCATTATAAAATGTCTGCAAATTTAAAAAGCCAATTGTTTATAAAGGAGAAAATACGATAGGTAGACACTTTCCGGGACACTTTTCAGGGAAAACCTAGATTTGTCTTGAAGCTTTTAGTTCATGGTCATATAAAATTTAATTTAACCAATTAAATGTAGTTTTAGAAGAGAAAAAATTAGTTATGTAGATACTTAAGACAAATATCTTACGTTCATATATGGACAAAATTTAACCGTGATAATAAAAAAATTGATTATTTTGAATCTGGTTACCATAATCAAAAAAATGGTGACGTATTTATAGACCTGGAAATTTATGTTTTTAGCCACGGAAAACCTGGAAAAGTCAGGTAATTTTATTTTACTATTTTTGTGGCCACACTGTACAAAGCTTTAATCATTGGATTGAATGTTTGTAAATTTTTCACACTGACGAAATCGAAGTAACTTTTTAACCAGCTAGAACACGCTCAAGAAACTTCAGCTTGTTATCTCTTCGTTTTTGAATTCTCGTGTTGATGAACAGACAGGCGAACATTCGTAAATGGAGTCGTCAATATTTTATAAGTACCCATAGCAAAGTTACAAACTTGGGACAAAGCTTATAGTATACCCTTAAATACACAAAGTGTACAAACGAGCAGTCTGTTTTATTTTCAAAATCGATAAAAAATTAACAGAGAAGTAGTACCTTTCATTTTCAATTTTCTTTGCTTCAATATCAAATGGTGTCGAATGATATATAGCTCGATCTAATTCATCATAAATTTTTTTATATGCAAATGTCTTAATTCGTTCTGCTAATGATTTCAGAGCTTTACAAGCACTTTCGTCATCGGTTTCATGCATACATTTCAATGTTGTTATATTTGAGACAATAGTCAATTGATCATTTGCGTTGAGTAGTATTTGAAGTAAAGCTCGCTAAAAAAGTTTCGTTGATGTATGCAAATTTACACTTTAATTTCCCGTTTACCTTTTGTAATATTGATAACGAATGTTCTTCTTCGGACATTGTTGAATTTGTATAACTTAAATGCGTATCTTTTTTATCCATGTTTATTAACCAAGTTTATAGTTTTCATCAGTGCTCGACCATAAATGTTTACAAATTAGTATTGATTTATTTTCTCGTTCTATCGTAATAGTTGTTATGACTACAGTCAACAAAGTTTATACTTTGTGTTCAACTTGCTGGGCTGACAAGAATTATCGAAAGCTTATACCTAATAAAAGGCATGGTCCAGAATATATACAAAATAAAAAGCAGATTTTATTTGAAGATTTGGATTAATTGGTGTTGGTTCATTGGTCTCACGCCTATCCTGCTGAAAATTCATATTTAGTAGTTTCAAAACATTTCCTTGACGAGATACTTTTTTCTATTTCTCAAGATTTGAAAAATAAAGTGTCTATCCGCAGACCGGTGATGATTCCGGACCAATCGAACTCAAAATTCATACTTAACAGTTTCCTCTCACAAGTCACTAGTACTATATTCTTCTTTATATTAAAAGCATTGTCAGACAAAAACTTAGGGGATGAATTTCCAAAAACGCTGATACAGCTGACTTGTATTTGAAAGCAGAAGCCTATAAAACACCAATTTCCATATTTCTAACTTAAAAAATGACGAACTTAAATATAAAATTTCATCCCTTATTTAAACCACTTAAAGGGTGAATTTTCAAAAGTCCTTTTTTAGTACTCAACTACGTTATATAAGGAACTCATGTGCAAAATTTCATGCTTCTAGACCCACCGGTTTAGACTATGCGTTATCTGTCGTAGTTAGTGTTTTGAGTCAGTGTGAGTTTTATTAATCATCATTCGAAGTAAACAAATTTTTTGCTAATTAAATTTGCCCAAACTATAAAAACAAATTCATTACCAAAATAGTAAACGTCAATACTTTCTAATTTTGATTTTTTTAAAGATCGGAATGAGTCAATTATCTAGATATGGTAAGTTTTCTGATTTGTATGATTTTTAGCAGGAGATATTTTTTGTTTATTCGATAATCAAGTATTTCTGTGTGCCTTGGAATATAACCACATTAGCTCTGCATATTATAAAATGTGAATTTGCCTGAATTGCTTGGAGAAAACAATAAAGCAATTAGACTCCACTTTCTTATGACTCCAGAAAAATTAACAAAAGTTCAAAAAATTTCAAACTCCCCCGGACTAAAAGCCGTTCTATGTATTTCTCATATTGTGGCAAAAACTAAAGTACACGGTTGGAATAGTTACCTTATTTAATTTCAATAGTTTTTTTCACAATATCTGAACGTTAGTTTAATCTAAATTTTAACTTACGCTGGAGACTCGCCTGTGTCCGAATAGCATAGCCTTTTTAAATATTTCCAAAAAGGTGTTAATACAGGTTTTTAGAAACTATAAACTATAGTAATGATCTAGGCCGGTTATAGGATTACTTATAGGATGGTGCCCAAAATAAAGTTCTTGCTTGGTTTATTTACATGGGATACAGAAATAAATTTTCAGTGACTTTGTACCTAATTGGTTCTATTTGCTAGGCAGGTCTATTTAGTCATGATAAATTTTCTATAATGTAAATAATACAAACCTTCAAATACGCACAATTGAAATCCGAATGAAGAATCATCCTTTATCAAATTTGTAGTGGAAGCTTAATTGCAACAAAAAAGATTAATTGTCATGCATTTACATACCATAGTAAAGATTGTGTCAAAATAATCATGATTGATAATAATTTACTAATTGATAAACAATTGGAAATAGTATTGAAAAAAAATCCAAAACAATAATAAGTGGAGATCAAATGCCTTTTATTATTAAAATTGAAATAAGCAAAAAAAATTCAAAGAGTGATTTTGTGTTGTATCCGGCAGTAAAAGTATCTACATAAAATACAAACTTTCAAAAATATTCAGTTTGTTTGATAAAGCTCAAATTGCACTTTATTATATTGGCTGTGTGCACAGTTGTTGAGACCACCGACGAAGTGTTAAAAATGCACAACACTTCTGGACGGTCTGAAAACTCAGCTATAATTTGTCATATGATTAAAAGATGGCTTCTATAAATATTCAATTTTTATATAAAATCCATCTTTTAACTATGGGGAAAACTACAGCTGAGACATAAATCGTCTCGCAAAAATATAATATTTTTAGAAGCCATCTTTTAACCACATGACAAACTATAGCCGAATTTTCAAGCTGTCTCGTAGTGTTGGACATTTTTATCACTTTGTTGCTGGTCTCGACAAATGTGCAGTCAATAGCGATTTTATACCCGGTATATGTAAATAAACAAGGGTATATTAAGTTTAGTCCCGACTTTGTAACGCTTGAAAATATTGATCGCAGACATAAATGCTTGGCGTAGGTGTTCATAAAATGGCCTAATTCGACCAATTCCGCATGTCCGTCCGTTGACACGATAACTCAAAAACGAAAATAAATAAAGAGCTGAAATTTGTATGTGTTCTAGAGCAAAAAAAGTAGGATCAAGTTCGTAAATAGGCAAAATCGGTCAATGTTTGGGCAAAATTGCCTATCTTTGAAACCATAAAAGATAGAACAAAAATTTAAAGACAAAAAATGTTCCTTTTTTAAAAATAGACAACTTTTATTATACACTTTTTTATATAAATTCAGGATATACCGGGTATTTAAGCAGTTAACTTAGTTGTTATTTTCACTTGTTTACATTATAACTCCGACATGTGTACACTTCAGAAAAGCATTTTTAATTTACAATCAGTAAATCAATTATCTATAAAACTATTTATAATCAGATGATATTCAACTTGAATATCGTTATCAGAAGTTATAATTTTATACATTTTTTTGTGATTATATTTATTTAATTAAACAAAAGTTAATCTTTAAGTTTATTTATTTATATAATTTAATAATTAGACAGAGGTTTATTATTTTTGGTATTATTTTGAAAATATTTTCCATGTAATATAAAATTTTGAGAAATTATGGTTCTATCGATACCATTTCGTATAATACATTTCATGAAAAAGGTAAAAACAAAAAGTAATGAATAAATAAAACAAAATAATTCATTAATATATATTTATTTATTTCGTATTTTCTTTAAAATAATTTCTGGCAAACGTTTCTGCAACAAGTATTGGAAATACGACGGTCGCTTCACCATACACCTTAACAGGTGTCGCTTCTTTCCGTATTTTACCCCAAGAAACAGCTTCATCAGGACGAGCACCACTATCACTGCCATCATATTCGGATGCAGTATTCAAAAACACTGCGAAATCAGCCCCATTTCGCATTAAATTTGCATTGCAAATATGATGCTTTACAACGCCCCCACCTAAAATAATCACTCCGGAATGTACAGCTTTTACAGCCATAATATTTAATCGCCGTAAATCTGCTAAAATATCAATCACTAGCCCAGGATTACGAAAGGAATGAAAATACATCATATCACCCAAACTTCCATCGGTTAATGCTGGACAAAACACTGGAATATGATTTTTTGCGGCCCAATAATATATTGACTCTCGATTCTCGATTTTTTCACCTAAACGTTGAATTATTTTTGATGGAGTCCACACCATATCATTAGTTTTTTGCTCATTTAACATTTCATCCAAAATTGGCATCACCCAATCTTCAAATTTGCAATAATTATCATTTGGCACTAACAAATTTCCGATACGATTAATGCCTTGTGTACGTAATTCTTTACCAGATAATTCAAAATCGCCTAAATAAGTTGGCGCCAAACATTTGATAAAATCTTCTTCAATACCACCAGCTGTCGTGACAATCGCATCAATCATTTTATGTTCAACTAAAAATCTAATTGTTTCACGGAGTCCAGATGAGACTAAGTTTGATGTATACCCCAAAAATATTGTACAATTATGTTTACGTCGAATAAATTTATCGTCTTCGTATACGTCTTCATTATCTAATGTTTGGTTACGGCTTTCAATCATCTTATTGATTTCTTCAATGGCTAACCCAACGCTTGTCGCTTGAAATCCCATTGTTTTGAATGAGTTAAATAACGACTGATAATCAATTCCTTTATTGAAATCATATCCTTTAATAGTTTGGGCATCTGCTGGTATTGCACTAGGATTACTGTTCACTAAAACTGCATTTAGTGAGGTTTCTAATATGACGTTTTGTGGTTTTGAACTAGCCATGTTTAAATCTTTTTAGGTTATGCATTTACTAAAAAATAACTACAGTAATGTTCATGAATTACAATAAATCAAGTGCACGCCTAACATCAAATATGTTAGACCGTGCCAGACACGAGACGGGTTCAATTCGTTACCCTGCGTTTTCACCATTAACCTCCATCCTTATATATATGGTGGAGGTTAAGGGTATTATATTTTAAATAAACAAATAGTCAAACTTAAAAAATATAGACAATCTCAAATATATCTGTACGGAGAAAAGCGTCTAAATCAACTAGCCATTTTCCATTGTTTTTCATAATTCCTACGCTGCTAAAGATGATTCTTTTTTATTGGCAGCTCGATTCGATTATTTAAAGGAGGTTGTGAATTTATTTGGGATAGTTACATATGTCTTTCGTAAATAAAATAAACAAAAAATTGTTGTTTTGTTAATGAAACTCATACTTTTTTATGAAAAATATAACTAATTGTTCAAATTTAGCCTGACTAAAGCCGCCGTTTAGAAATATGACGTAATGATTAACTTAATCAATTCAAATAACGCTCAAATTAAAAAAAAAAAAAAACATACAAATGGTACACTTTTTATTGAACATAAGTGTACTCTCTAAATGTTGTTTTTTAAATGTCACAGGAGACATAAATAGTCTATGAACTGTCAGGTGTAATGAACATAACCTCATAAAATGTTATTTAATGTGATGTGTATCATATAGGTTAAGTATAAAAACGCTTTAATTTTAAATTATTTACATGAGCTAAGTGGTATAATTACTGTTACGAATATGACACTTACTGAATATGTGGGTACATTAGCTGATAATCCTTATTTTGGGGCAGGCTTCGGTCTCTTTGGGCTTGGAGCTGGTGCAGCTATATTACGTAAAGGTTTACAAGGTGCTATAATATTATTTCGAAGGAATTATATGATTACTTTAGAAGTGCCAAGTCGAGATAAGTCGTACCAATGGCTTTTACAATGGATCAGTCAAAAAGGGGCTCGTTCCACGCAACATTTAAGTGTGGAAACTAGTTTTATACAAAAAGAATCTGGACAAGTGAAAACTAAATATGATTTTATACCAAGCATTGGTACACATTTATTTCGGTACGATTTTATCTTCAAATATATGCACATTGTTAATTTATTTACAAAGTTAATTTATTTATACCTTTTTATTTAGATATAAAGGAACTTGGATACAAGTCGAACGTATTCGAGAAAAACAGACTATAGATTTACATTTAGGCTTGCCATTTGAAACAGTGACACTGACAGCGTTTGGTCGTGACCGTGGAGTTTACTTTAATATACTCGAAGAAGGTATGCAAATTCAATGAAGTGATAAAAAATTAAAATACTTAACGTGTTTTTTTGTTAGCTAGACAAATTGCTTTAAAAGAAAATGAAGGTAAAACCATCATGTATACAGCAATGGGTAGTGAGTGGCGAGCATTTGGTCATCCAAGAAAACGTCGTCCAATTGATTCTGTTGTATTGGGTCAGGGTATTAGCGACCGAATTTTAAATGATTGTCATGAATTTATTAACAGTCCCGATTGGTATACTCAACGAGGGATTCCATATCGTAGAGGTATATACAATTATTGTGATTAATGATTAGTTTTTATACCCTGTGTTAATCATAATTTAATCACTTAGGATATTTACTACATGGTCCACCTGGATGTGGTAAATCGTCGTATATAACAGCTCTAGCTGGTGAATTAGAGTTTGGAATTTGTGTGTTAAATTTATCGGAACGTGGATTAACTGATGATCGATTAAATCATTTATTAGCTGTTGCTCCAGTTCAAACAATTATTTTATTAGAAGATATCGATGCAGCGTTTGTTAGTCGTGAGGATACTAGCGAACAGAAAGCAGCATTTTCAGGATTAAATCGTGTTACATTTAGTGGGTTGTTAAATTGTTTAGATGGTGTAGCCAGTACTGAGGCGAGAATTGTATTTATGACAACAAATTACTTAGATAGGTATGTTGAATTGATTCAAACAAGGCTGGTAAACCTTTACCAAAGGAAAAGAACTTTATGTGGGGACATAGAATGATGTAGTTTTTAAGTTTCTATTTTGTATCCCACATAAAGGCATTGAAAATTCTTTTTTATCCTCGTAATTATCAAATTGTACCACATTCCAAATGTGGTACAAAAATAAAATAACTGGTACGGGACACTAAATTGCTGCAAGAAATTGCGCAAAGATTCAATATCTCTGTTTATCAATAATTTGTCATTCAATTTTATATCCAAATATTTTAAATATTTCCATTTATTTTACAGATTAGATCCAGCATTAATACGACCTGGACGTGTTGATTTTAAAGAATACGTCGGTTATTGTTCTGAACATCAATTGAAAGAAATGTTTTTACGGTTTTATAAAGGTGACGATGCCATAAATCATGCGACTCAATTTGTTGAAAATGTAATGGCAACGGGTAAACAAGTTAGTCCCGCACAAATTCAAGGATATTTTATGTTTCATAAACATTCAACTCACGAAGAAGTGGTAAATAGTGCTCATAAAATATGGGAATTGGTATAAGTTTTTATGTTTCCAGATTTTTTTATTTTTTTAAAGCTCGTTTAAATTCGAATTTTATTAAAATTTAATCGCATTATAGATTGGAAATTTATAAAAAAGAAAAAGAAGTTGTACAGAAGAAAATAAGTTTATTTGAAATACGAAAGTCATTCTGATTGTTTTATTTTTTCGATTTACCCTTCTTTTTATTCTTAGCCATCATTTTAAATGTTCCCAAACATTTACGAACCATTAACATACGCCACCATGCTTGAATTCGAATTGCCGCTAAGCGACGACTCTCTTCCAAATCAGCTTTTCGTTTCATTTCAGCTTTTTGCTCCAACCAATCATTAATTTTTTTTAATTTTCTTTCATACTAAAAAAGTTAATTAAGTAATTTTATGATTTTCGGTTTTAAAATATTAAATACGGGTTTAATATTGTTTTTGAACTCTATACCTCAGCTTTTAATTTTGTCATGTCATTAAATTGTAGTCGAGTTTTCTCAATAATATTAGCAATGTCATTATCCATTTCAGCAGTTTGTTTATTGTAAATTTCGATCGATTCTTTTAATTTTTTATTTAAATCCTGAAGAAACAATTATTTTATTTATTGAAAAGCAATATCTTTTCAAAAACAATACATAATATTTTTTTCTAACAATACGAAATACTATAAGGAAACAGTCCTTGAATTTTATTAACATGTACACAATGGACCACAAAAGTATTATCCAAAATGGACATTTCTTTTGTGACCATGTATACTGTCAACCACAAACCTGCATAAATAGTTCCTCAAATTTGACAATATTTTTATGAATAATAACTTCATTTTGAATTTGATCTTGAGCTTTTTCAGTTTCTTGTACTTTATTTGATAAAGTCATAAATCCTTTTAAGTTATTTTGATAAATTCGTGAATAATTCCATTTTGCAACAAAGTTTGCTTTTACTATATTCTCCGTTTCTAGAGTCTTTGATAGAAAATTATATTGAATAAATTATTAAATGTCCAAATTTAGTACATACACGGATAGTATTTTGGAAATACGAAAATTTGGAAATAAGGTTATTCTTAGTGGATTTACATGGTTTCTTTTTTTGTTAAGTTTCTTATTAAAATTAATTTTATTTTCCACCTAGGATAAATGAAGACCGATTTATAAACCAATTACGACATTTTCTATACTTCTTATTTCTTATAGATAAAGACTGTCTATTAAGTCTTGATGCAATTTTACTACTATTCAATAAATATTTTATGTATACAGTCAAACCTGGGTGAGCGAGACTGGATAAGCGAGAAAACTCTACAAAATTAATGTACTTACTCTTTGAACATCAATTGCAGAACGAACTGTTCGATCTAATTGATTTACTATTGTTTGACCATGAACACTTTCCGAATATAGATCATTTTTTAATTGTTCAACAACCTTTAAATTTTCATTTGTTTCATTAAACAATTGCATTTCTTCAGCTGAAATACTTTCAATGCTTTTCAGTGTATCAAATAAAGTATTTTTATATGATGTACCATTAGATGTTCTTAATTCGTTAATAAAATTTTTATAGAAATTCATTATAAAATGTCTGCAAATTTAAAAAGCCAATTGTTTATAAAGGAGAAAATACGATAGGTAGACACTTTCCGGGACACTTTTCAGGGAAAACCTAGATTTGTCTTGAAGCTTTTAGTTCATGGTCATATAAAATTTAATTTAACCAATTAAATGTAGTTTTAGAAGAGAAAAAATTAGTTATGTAGATACTTAAGACAAATATCTTACGTTCATATATGGACAAAATTTAACCGTGATAATAAAAAAATTGATTATTTTGAATCTGGTTACCATAATCAAAAAAATGGTGACGTATTTATAGACCTGGAAATTTATGTTTTTAGCCACGGAAAACCTGGAAAAGTCAGGTAATTTTATTTTACTATTTTTGTGGCCACACTGTACAAAGCTTTAATCATTGGATTGAATGTTTGTAAATTTTTCACACTGACGAAATCGAAGTAACTTTTTAACCAGCTAGAACACGCTCAAGAAACTTCAGCTTGTTATCTCTTCGTTTTTGAATTCTCGTGTTGATGAACAGACAGGCGAACATTCGTAAATGGAGTCGTCAATATTTTATAAGTACCCATAGCAAAGTTACAAACTTGGGACAAAGCTTATAGTATACCCTTAAATACACAAAGTGTACAAACGAGCAGTCTGTTTTATTTTCAAAATCGATAAAAAATTAACAGAGAAGTAGTACCTTTCATTTTCAATTTTCTTTGCTTCAATATCAAATGGTGTCGAATGATATATAGCTCGATCTAATTCATCATAAATTTTTTTATATGCAAATGTCTTAATTCGTTCTGCTAATGATTTCAGAGCTTTACAAGCACTTTCGTCATCGGTTTCATGCATACATTTCAATGTTGTTATATTTGAGACAATAGTCAATTGATCATTTGCGTTGAGTAGTATTTGAAGTAAAGCTCGCTAAAAAAGTTTCGTTGATGTATGCAAATTTACACTTTAATTTCCCGTTTACCTTTTGTAATATTGATAACGAATGTTCTTCTTCGGACATTGTTGAATTTGTATAACTTAAATGCGTATCTTTTTTATCCATGTTTATTAACCAAGTTTATAGTTTTCATCAGTGCTCGACCATAAATGTTTACAAATTAGTATTGATTTATTTTCTCGTTCTATCGTAATAGTTGTTATGACTACAGTCAACAAAGTTTATACTTTGTGTTCAACTTGCTGGGCTGACAAGAATTATCGAAAGCTTATACCTAATAAAAGGCATGGTCCAGAATATATACAAAATAAAAAGCAGATTTTATTTGAAGATTTGGATTAATTGGTGTTGGTTCATTGGTCTCACGCCTATCCTGCTGAAAATTCATATTTAGTAGTTTCAAAACATTTCCTTGACGAGATACTTTTTTCTATTTCTCAAGATTTGAAAAATAAAGTGTCTATCCGCAGACCGGTGATGATTCCGGACCAATCGAACTCAAAATTCATACTTAACAGTTTCCTCTCACAAGTCACTAGTACTATATTCTTCTTTATATTAAAAGCATTGTCAGACAAAAACTTAGGGGATGAATTTCCAAAAACGCTGATACAGCTGACTTGTATTTGAAAGCAGAAGCCTATAAAACACCAATTTCCATATTTCTAACTTAAAAAATGACGAACTTAAATATAAAATTTCATCCCTTATTTAAACCACTTAAAGGGTGAATTTTCAAAAGTCCTTTTTTAGTACTCAACTACGTTATATAAGGAACTCATGTGCAAAATTTCATGCTTCTAGACCCACCGGTTTAGACTATGCGTTATCTGTCGTAGTTAGTGTTTTGAGTCAGTGTGAGTTTTATTAATCATCATTCGAAGTAAACAAATTTTTTGCTAATTAAATTTGCCCAAACTATAAAAACAAATTCATTACCAAAATAGTAAACGTCAATACTTTCTAATTTTGATTTTTTTAAAGATCGGAATGAGTCAATTATCTAGATATGGTAAGTTTTCTGATTTGTATGATTTTTAGCAGGAGATATTTTTTGTTTATTCGATAATCAAGTATTTCTGTGTGCCTTGGAATATAACCACATTAGCTCTGCATATTATAAAATTAATATCTCACAAACTAATCGACGTAGTAGCGAGCAAAATGGAAAACCAAGAAGAACTAAACACCAAAAATGATTTTTTGTGTAAATTAACGTTTTTAATTGGATGTGACTTTATTGATTAGGTCATCTCTTTTACCTTCAGAATCTAAATTGATTATTTTTGTCGCTCTTTTAGGATTTTAGACGTTATTTTTTAAACCGTTCATTTAATCGTAAAATGAGCACAATTTTCGTGTTTTTTTGGGTTCCATTTCAACTGGGAATCAAAATTAATTATTCGATTTTTTCATGGTATACCTCTTAGAAAAAGTCATACAAAATTTGCAGTCCTTGATATGAATAAAAACTAGTTGATCTGATAAATTGGACCCAAAAAATACATACAGTCGAACATATTACCTCCTTCTTTTTTGAAGTCGGTTAAAAAAACCATTGCCTTGACAGTTTGGCGGATAATTAGTTCTTCAGAATACTTATTAATTGTTTTTATGTAAGGATAATTTTGTTTTTTTGTCATAATTATAAGTCCTCAAAAATGGTCCGGAAAGCTTTCCCGTAATCAGGAAATTTCATAACACCATTTCGATCGATACCCTGAAGAAAGTTCATCTTAAGGGAATTTGGAATTTTTTTAAATTGAATAACAAGTCATGTAATATATAAATTAAATATTTAATTTATTTTTATTTTACGAGTAACAATCATTTAATAAATAGTCAGTTGAATTTTTAAATACTGTAAATTAGATGCTTTCTTAAAACAAACTACATTATTTTAAATGTAAAAGTATTTAAATCTACTTAAATCTATAACATTATTAATTATAATACTTTAATCGATATGTTTTTTTACGTGTTATCTTTTAAAAATCTCGGCCGGCGAAAACCAAATAGCCCGAAGGCTTTTATTTTGATCATACTATATTTTTGTTATATGAAATACCTTTCAATTTCGTTTACAATACTTTACATAATCTTATTCGAAACCATATTAATAATTATCTATCAATTTTTTTCTGTGAGATAACTTACAATTCCATTTTAAATAAAAAAAGTTAATTAAATATTAATTAATGAGTATTTAAATATGTACATCAGATTGTGAAACAAATTAGCATAGACGTACACAAGCGGATTTGATCAATAAGATCCGTTCCAACAAAATTGGGCCGAATTATATTCTATGACCTCTACATACAGGTATGTGTGCTTAAAAGAAAGTCAGATTTAAGTTTACTGGCCCGTGAGAAGAGCACACTAGTTTTGTCAATCCAGCATCAGTTATGTTTCTCTACGGTGTGAATTTTTAAGAACCATGAGATAAATAAGTAAAATAAAAATAAACAGTTCGAAAATAGCTATATTCGCTGAAACATGTCATTTATATAAATACAAATAAAATAGTGGGATAGCAAATTATAGTTTTTGAAAATTTGTTTTTCGCTTTTTATCATATAATGGAATTCCACAAAGTAATGCTCTATACGGTTAATTATCTAACCATGCGTTATTTTGGAAAATCTGCTCGTGTATGTCTATTAGAAGCTATTATGCGATTTGACTACTCGGTTAGCATCTAGATTTTCCTTTCAATTAGAGTAATTGAAAGCTCAATTTTGGAGTTTTTTTTTTTTTGTATAAAGCAAAAAAATTACAAAAAGATACATAAAAGTTTTGCATTTCAGAATTATTTGAACCATAATTCAATTTTAAACGATTTTGCTCTGGGTGTTCAATTTCTCTACAACAATTTGATCACACAAAATTTTTATGGTTTCCTAAAGACTCCAGCAAAAAGTATAGATTGACTGGATCGATCAAATATAACGTAAATAAATGGATGATTGCACACAAACATTGCTGGTTCAACCGGACGACTTGAACGGAATGAAAAGAATGCGGTCGCCGCTGATGATTCTGTACCTTCTTCGTTTACTTCAATTTTAGCTTTATGCACAGCCTCAGATAAATTTAAATTATTTTGACCAGTTAATACGGAGAGATCACCTGATGCAAATAAATTACCTACGCCCATTGATTCTAAGACCTGTAAACATTTTTTAAACAATTAATAATTATTGTTTTTTTTTTACAAAGGTAGCCATTACCAAAAGCTGTATAATGCGGTGGAATGATAAGCCAAGAAATGTTAATGAATAATGTCTACTAAATTGATGGTGTAATGTGAGCCGTTTATTTTGAAAGTGGTCTAATTCCATTTTATTTATTCCATGTTTTTGTTTAAATTTTTTAAGAAAATATGTGGACTTAGGTCACTTTCAAAATGAAGAATTATTTACAATAAATTTTATACAGATTGATTTAGACCACTTTCAAAATAAACGGATCATGTTGTAAATGAGTATAAAATATAAATTTGATTAACATTTATTTAATTTGTTTTGGTTTAAAAATAAATAAGAAAACAGTTTTTATAAAAATAATTTAGTTAAATATAATACAGTTTTTGTTCTAATTTGCTGACCGGTAAAGAAAATGGCACAATTTTTGTTTTTTTAAATGTTAGAAGTCTCGATTTTATAAAAATGAATTCAGAGAGGAAGTTGTTACCAAGGTTAAAAGTCTTTGTCAATCAGTATTTGTTATCTCATTTAGAAACAGTCCATTTTAAGGAAAAATGTATATATTTGATTTAAATTGAATTTTAAAAAAGATTCAAAGCTGTTGCGGAATAAAGTTAAGGTTAAAAATTACTAACAAATATTTTTGAAGCCTCAAACAACATAAATGCATAGAACTAAATATTAAATTTAAGTTAAGAAAATTTTCACGATTTATGAAAACGAGAACATTCTGAACTTTGTGGAATAACACCTCGAGTTCTATGAGTTGAAAGATAGTGATTTTCATTTTTCCCCTTTCATTTTAAAGATATCTATTAAGGATGGTATATTTGGCCCCAATTTCTTTCCCGGTTATTACTACGCCTATAATAAAATTTATAAATAATAAATAAATAACAACATTATTCTAAATTAAAACATATTTGAGATCAAATATTTTTGTAAATGCAAATTACTTTGCAATATAAAAATTAAAGCTCCAGAAAAATTGTACTTGAATATTAAATTTGGGTTTTAAAGGATCAATCAAATTCTACAAATACATATTCTAACCTAAGCATCTTATACCTGCCAGAATGGAAAACCCAATATATTTTTTGGATTATTTGGGAATTTCCAAAAATATCGTTTGTTAAAAACACACAGGTCAAAATATATTTTTACAACTTGTTTGGGCCTATAAAATCCAAAATTTGAATAACCGAGGGTCCTTAAATCAGTACCCAGTGATCCAACAAATATATCGTAAAATTTATTATTGGTATGATCTACCAAAAAATACGATATTTGAATTCGAACAAAAGCTTAAGAGTTATGCGGTCGTTTATAAATTCCACTAAACAATATTTGATGAAATTTTCGACTATAAATAAAATACACAAATGGATGATTGCAACGGAAATATACAGTTGGAAATTCATCGTCATCAAACGACATGCGAGTTGATAATAATACTGTTGAAGCGGCTGCTTCAGTCCCTTGTTCTTTGACAATGATCTTCGCCTTATGTTGAGCCTCTTGGAACCATATATTGTGCTCGCCAGTTAATAATGATAGATCAGCCATGCTTTGATTAAATATAGCATTTGCACCCATTGCGCTCAGAATCTAAATGAATAACCAAAACCAAACTATAAGCGATTTATGAAAGCATGACAAGCGTGTTACAATTAAAACAGTTTTTAGTTGAATTTAGGTTTTTAAATTGCAAAAATTTAATAAAATAAATCAAAAGAAATTGTTTTTGTTTATGTTTCGAAATTGCGTGTAAATTTTAATTTGTTAAAACTGTTATTAACATTGCAAGCGTTTAACAAAAAGCAAATTAATAATAATAAAATGAAGCTAATAATGAATTTGATTTGCAAGCGTTTAACAAAAAGCAAATTAATAAAAAATAATGTAAAATCAACTTACCGGTTTTAATTCAATTGTTTGTTCCACCGAAAATTTAGGCAATGATACAAATACTTTCTTCGGATAAAGACCACCATCTCGTACTAATTCTTGGAATGTTGTAACATTTAATTTTGCTAATACATTATCTAAGCCATTTTCAGTTGCAAATGGTGGTAAAAAGATGAACATGGACACATCATTTCCAATATACGGTAGTTCTAAGACATGGGCACCCAATTCTTCAGAAACATCTGGAAAAAACAAATGCACAAAGGTTAATTACTACTGTTTTTCAAGTATGTGAATTTTCAGGAAAGAAAAATTTTTTAGTCTTGTGGAAAAATGAGTTTTTGAATAACATTAAGGAGCTCTACTTTGTGGAACATATTTAATTTATAAATTTAATTAAAAAAACATTACTTTGCAGAATTCCACCTAATCTTTATTTATTTTTATTTAACATAAAATAAAATAAGTGTGACATATGTTTCGGCCTATATGGTCATTCTGTCACAGTGTCTGAACAATGACCATATAGGCCGAAACATATGTCACACTTATTTTATTTTTTGTTCAGTAAAAATAAATAAAGATTAGGTGGAATTTTGCAAAGTAATGTTTCTTAATTAAATGCATAAATCATTGAGTAATTTATTGAAATAGTTTTAGAACGATCGCATAATTGACGGGTTGGAATATTTTTAGTGTGATTTTCGAATGGTTGAAATATATGCAATTCGAAATTTTTAAGAAGTTTTTAGAACTAGAAATAAAAATAATAATAATTCTTACCATGATTGAATGTTCCTTCTTGATTCATCATATCCACAAATGTTTTCTCCGATCCAGAAATATAAAATACAGATTTTGTTGTTGATTCAGCATCAAATTTCGATTCCCACATTCCCTTAAAGTATGCAGCATTTGCCAATACTAAATTTGTAGTCTCATCAATTGTACCTGGGATCAATAAGTTTTTGATTTGTGATTTTGTCACTGATTCCACCCAATTATTGATGTATTGACGGCTTTGTTCAGGATTTTGTTGAAAATCTAATTTTTCAATTTCATCATCGAACATTTCCAACATACAATCACGTACGCCAGCATCGTTTGATACAAATATACGATTGGCCGATTCAAATTCATAGCTTGTCTGGTTTAATGCAGACATGGCACGCAAGTATTTTTCAAAACGGAATGCCCGGAATGTTGATAATTTATCCTGGAAAAATACAAAATATTAATAACTGGTTTTAAATGAGTCTCTGTATTCTAGGGCCACCACTTGAAGATTCGCTTACACGATTGTTATTCAAATATGACTTCTAAGGAAATACTTAAGGTAAATACTTTTCTGCCTTAAATATTTTGATTGCGAAATACTTTTCGGTATGAATCCGAGATCGAAATTATATAGTTAGCTATTTTTAATAATTGTTTGATAATCACAGAGCAGAGAAGTGCGTATGGCCAAGTTTTGGATAATTTACTTATAATCGAAATTATTTAGTATTCAAATTTTAAGAGTTTATTTTTCTTCAAAATGTCTATGAGCTGTTTGATATCCATGTGGCAAAAAGTGTGTCCAAAATTTTATAATGAAATATTTACCTGTGATTCTGGTAATCGTAATGCATATTTCACAGACTGTTCAGTTTCGTTTTTGGCGATAAAATATGATAATAAAAGCGTATGATATGTACTGTAGGGCGAAAAGAATATACTGGATTGTGGATCCAAATTATTCACTTCTTTTAACATATCCAATGAAAATTGTTGTTGTCCCGTGTACAGTTCATCTTGAGCGTTCCGTGATCCAGCCGCACTTTGTTTTGAATTATCATTTTCTGTTAAACATTGTGTTCTAATTGTAACAACACATGTCGCTACTAACACGAATATAACGTTTCCAATCATGTTGTCGAAAATTTCTAATCTGAAAAAAGAAAAACAAAAACGTTAGTCAACAAATACAGGTCGCTATCCAGAATCTAAAATAAAATGTAGTATCGCGATTAAAATTAATGAGATATTCTTGAAATGTTTACAATCGATTTGTGCAAATTTTTTTTTACTTTCAACGTTGTTCGACACATTTATTCCAAAACCGAATGTAGTCGACTATAAAAGTATATTAGATAAATAGATTGTAGAGGCTGCCCTGGACGGGCTACACTTCGACCATAAGGTCCATTTTGATGCTTAAGGATGTGAGTGGAGTGGAAGGAATTTTTGAGTATAGACTAGGTTTTGGTAGGATATGCGGCTACAGCCGATTATGATACGAACTATGCCGACATTCATCTGGAATTCGTGTGAAGGAAACTGCAGAAAACCTTCTAAAGCATAGCCGGTTCCTTCATTCTTGCCCATACGCCGACAGTATTCAATTAACCGCTCCTTTTTTTCTTAATAATTGATAAACTGCCGATGTCGGGACTCGAACCCATTTCCTCCCAGTTTCCTTTTTTTACTGCGCAGACATAACGCCTTAGACCGGTCGGCAGTGCCGGATTAGCTACGTAGCAAGAGTAGCAAATGCTACGGGCCCCGCGTCTTTAGGGGCCCCGCGCACCCATGCCTGTCTGAGTTGACTTGAAATTATAAATCACTGATGTTATATATTTTTTGAGTCACTATTGATAACGTACTGTCTGCTTTAGCTAAACGTATGAAAGCATATCATAAAGTAACTAGTATTTTTGGAATATTTCGTCAGTTAAAATCTCTTACAACAGAGGAGATATTGAAAAATCTTTAATTATCGTCAGCGCTTACGCACACGATTTGGAGGACTGCCTAGTAGGCGACGAATTAGTGTAGTTCGCTGAGCTGTTCAAAACAGATGTGGCTATTGCTATTGACCGGAAGAAGGGCGAGGCTCTGAAACTGCGATTCTAAAATCTTCTAATGAAAAATTCTTTAGAATCGTGTTTCCCAAATGTAGAAATTGCCTTGCGCATTTACTTGTCTCTCATGATCACCAACTGCAGTGGCGAACGTTCTTTTTCAACGTTAAAGCGTATAAAAAATGAGTTAAGAAACACGATGGGCCAAGAATGTCTAAATCACCTCAGCTTGATGAATATAGAAACTGATTTGCTCAGAGAAATCGATATCAATAGTGTAATCTCTAAATTTGCCCACATTAAATCCAGAAAAGTTTATTTGTAACATCTTGTTTTATTAATCACCCTAAATTTAAAAACCTAAGGTAAAGCAAGGGCCCCTTAAGCAAGGGCCTTAATCCGGCACTGCCGGTCGGCCACTTGGACTGGAATAAAAGCGTATTACTTTGCATTCGATTTCTAGTGAATCCATTAAGTTGTCGAAAAAATATTTCGTACAAAGTTGTTATTATTTGAATAAGATACAATTTTGTAATTTAGAGTTTATGAGGTCATATATTTTTCTTGCTACGTTTAATAGGTCATATATCTTCCAAAAGATTTTCTAGATTAAAAATAATATTTAAACAAATTAAGAGTCTTTTGATTACGGGTCTGTTTAAATAAAAATAAATTCGATACTTCTCGTGTGTGTGTTAGTGTCTTATATACTTATACCATGAATTAATATCGTCATATGTTTACAATTTAAATATTATGTGAAAGTTGGTTTTACCAAAAAGAAAGCCGGATTTAGACCGTTGATGAAGTAATTATTGCAAGGGAATAAATTTTAACAGTCTTATAGTATATACTGCCTACTACTTATACGCATGCAGTAGCTTACAGGCCAGAACATTTAAAGTATATGACAAATTCTCTAGAGTCTACATAGTTATGTTAATTATACCGGGTGTATTCAATTATTTTTATATAAACATTACAGATACAAGTAGTTCCAAAATTAATAAAGAAAACTTATTAATATAGAAAAAAACTGAACAAAATTATTGTGAACAATAGTTCGAAAATGTTAAGGACTTTTTCGAAGTATAACTTTGGGATTGAGTGTATATATCTTACAAATGAAGCATCGCTGTTTCCTGATTCATAAGAAATTGTTTTCGTATTTTGATACTACCGATTGATTCTAGACGGTTTATTCGTGAAAAAACTCAATTTTTTTCCGTGGAAAATATTTCGAAAACAATGCACTTCACTGGACCATTTTTTTCTCGTTCTTACGAGTCCTTTTGTCGATTTGTACTTTAGCCATTCGATTTTTTGGGAAAATGTTTCGATATAAAGTTATAAGTATATTTATAATAAACAAATCAATAATAATTTATTTTTTAATGAGTTAATTATTAATGAAATACTATGGGTATTATACACCCGGTATTTATTTTGCATAATAATATTATGTCTATATACACTGGGCATCATAGTTTTAACTAAAAATAATTAATGAAAACATTCACTTAATTTTGAATAATTACTTTCATTTTTAAATTTGAATACCGAAAATCAGATACCGTTTCCAAAATAAATTTTGAATCTATTATCAGAAAGAGTTGAAAATACCGAATTTATGATCTTTCTAAGATTGTAGGTGTTGAAGATATATTGGTCGTAGAAAATATAATTTAATTAGCCAGCTTTCATCCTTGTATCATCCGGTGGCAAAAGCTCTCTTCATCCGATCGGTGATGAAATTTAGAAAATCATAAGCTTTGTTCAAGATTATTCAAATAATCAAAAGAGAACTCTAGGTTTTTTGAAATTTCATTTCAAATTTTGCCCCAATTCCTAGAACATTTGTCACCAAATTAGTAACAAGCAACATATCGCTGAATCCATATCCCAGAGATAGATACGATTAGCTAATTCATACTGATGATGACTACATTGTAGTCGACATACCTATTTATAAAATACAAACAAATGTTCTAGGAATTTGGGCAAAATCTGAAATGTAATAAGCTTTATTATTGCAATTCAAAATTCTCAAATAGTTCTCAAAGTTCTCCTCTAATAGTTTGATAAAAGTAGAGTAAATAACATAAAAACGCTGAATTTTTATAAACATATTTTCGAATTAAAAATAACTTTTAATTAACTCCAAGTCAAACGAAAACGATTCTTCATTTATTCAATTTTTGTTTGAAACTTTATTATAGTTTCAGTAAAAGTTGATCTGCTTAAACATATAATATCATATGACTTGGGTCAATTGTTATAAATATATATATCAAATTTGCTCACCTAATTAACAATGGAAAAAAACAATCACAAAACTATAATGTCCAATATATCAAAACCGCAAAACACACAAATAATAATCGTTGTTAAAAAAAAAAAACGTCACTAATTAACAACGCACATACCAAATCGAATAAGATTTTTAATAAATTGAAACTAAGTAAGGTTGATTTAACTTTAGAATTAACTCTTTATACTACTCCTTTACTTCGATACTAACTCATCAGTCATCACTAGTCAAAGAGAAAGTGTTGTATTAAACATAGGAATTGACCTTCTTATATCAATTTGTATAAGATTTACCTGTTGTCAGACAAAGACAACAATACTATATTATTAAACACATATGTTGTATTTACTGATGAATAAGAAATATTTATGGTAATAATACATAATTAAGTATATATATATATATATATATATAAAGATTCTATTGTATACACGTAGTTTGGGAGATTCCAATATTTTCGTTTTATTTATTGGTCGGAAACATTCATGTATGTTTTTATCAAATTAACTGACCGCCCAATTATATTAGCCAGAAATAGACCAGGAGGAACAAATTTTTCTTTTGAATAATCTAGAACAGGAATTCCCAAACTTAAATCTTTGATGAAGCACTTTGAGAGTTCGGAAATTTTCACGAGCCCCTGTTTATATTGAAGGGTGGGTAAGAAAATTTAATAATAATAATATTTTTTTATTATTATTTATTTTTAGGACAAGGAATTCGTTTGCAGACCAGGAGTTGGTTGGTTGTGCGGCTACAGCCGACTTTGATAGGAACTATGCCAAAATTAATCTGAAATTCGTGAAGGGAAACTGCAGAAAACCTTCACAAGTGTAACCGGTTACTTCGTTCTTGTCCATACGCCGACAGTTTAGTTAATTAACCGCCCATTTTTTTAAAATAATTGACAAACTGCCGATGTCTTTCTGGAGACTTTTTTAACTGGAGACTTTTTTATGGACTCACGTTGTCTTTCAAAAAAGTGAATATCTTGTTCATTGTTATCAGCATCCTACGGCCTACGAAATTTAGCTGGAATCAAAGAACTGTTTGCGAGTTTTGTCTGATATTCGTATGTGATCTTTCCTTTTTTTTTCTTTTGAAGAAATTGCGGCTTATACATGATTTTCTTTTTCAATAGTTGACGTATCGGTTAAACCGGTTAAATCGGTTAAACACTTTAAAGTCTGTATAAAATAATTTTAAATCTGTATAAAATAAAAGAAACTGTTAAAATGTTTGGGAACAGCATTTTGGGAATAGGGCTTTGGCGCTAGTAGATTTTTGCTCAAAGATTAATACATGGCGTAATTATTTAGTAACTTCAAACCCCGGTTCAAAGGGAAAGATTTACTAAGAAATCTACTGAATTTTTGTATGTATGTTATTTTCATTCGAAAGAAGCGTCTGCATGTTAAAAAAAATACATATTTCATAATTTATAAAAACTATTATTACTAATCAATGATTTTGTTAATGCTATAAAGCGTGCCTAATACGATTATAATATTACATAATACTATATAAGCCAATATGTAATTCAATTATTAATCGTCTTATGAATATTAATTACTATTATTTAAAATATTTATAGTTTTTTTCTGCACACTTCAATTTATATATTTTGTCAGTTACTTAAAATGTAATCAGTCCAAGTTACCGAACGGTCTAAGGCGTTATGTCTGCGCAGTATGCTTACTTGGAAACTGGGAGGTTATGGGTTCGAATCCCGACATCGGCAGTTTGTCAATTATTAGGGAAAAAAGGCGCGGTTAATTGTCTAAACTGTCGGCGTATGAATAAGAACGAAGTAACCGGCTATGCTTGAGAAGGTTTTCTGCAGTTTCCTTCACGAACTTCAGATGAATATCGGCATAGTTCCTATCATAGTCGGCTACAGCAGCACATCCTGCCTATTCCTAATCTATACACAAAAATTCCTTTCTCTCCACTCACATCCTCACATCCTTAGGCAGCACAATGGACTTTATGGTCGAATTGTAGACTGTCCAGTGCAGCTTCTACAATCTATATAACTTAAAATGTATTTGTATGGCTTTTAGAGTCACTTCGTAAACCATTTCCTCATAAAACGTGGTAAGATCTTTTGGTATTTCAACGCAACTGCCTTTTTTTTCAAATATATTTCGATACCATATTTGGCAAGCTGCAATTCTTGATACTAAGTTCAAAAGATATTTTGTATGACTTTTTAAGGATCATTGAAAAGGTGCAGTTTGCGTTCTTTTTTCAAAATTTTCATATTTGATTTGTGCCCAATCGATTTGGGGTTTCGAAAAAAATTGTTGCGGGATTAAAGTTGTTAGTCTTAAAAATATAACCAAATTTTGTGCAAAAGATTTTTTCGACAACCGAATGGATTTGGGACAAATGAACTATGAAATTTTGAAAAAAGGATGTCCCTATTTTAGCCATGTTTACCGCGGGTAGTTTAATCGGAGATGGTACGTTTTTGAACTGTAACCAGCAGCCTATTATTTTATGTGCACTTTTTATAAGGTTTTAAATCACATAAAAATCCCGACTCTAATAATTATAAATATGAAATCATTAATATTTTGTATTTTAATTCAAAGTAAATTAATGTAAAGTACACTTAAACCAAACTTACAATGAATATTACTTAAATGTTTTAAGAAAAATATTCATAAAAAACCAGTAAACCTTGAACTGTTTTTCATATAAATTTACATAAAAATCATAATCTTATCAATCAATCGTATGGTAAATTTTAGCCAAGTACGCGCTTGAAAAACTAATAACGCACAAATCACATGAGGAAAACAAAAGTCCGAGACTCATAGGCATGATCGAAAAACATATCTTAAGCACAAAAGCAAAGGATACTTATTTACAATGTTAAATTCCCTTTTAAAACACGAATGCCGATGATTGCGGACTGTTGTATAGCCAATCGTTACTCTAAAAACGTGACAGTCTAATCTGAAATTTCATTTCACTCCCCATATAAAATCATACTTGTCTAGTTTTGCTATAGATTTTTTCCATTGATTTGATCCCAAATCAATTTGATTACTTAGAAATACAAACATTTAGTAAATAATTTATAAGTCATTTTAATGGTTCCTGTTTTTCATCTACAGAATTTAACAAAAAAAAAATTATTTTGGTTTAACACCTACATGATCTAGATCTTTTGAACAATGATCTAGATAAGATCAAAATAATTTGTTTTTAAAATTAATAGTATTTAACGTAGAGTAATCAAAAATTTATAAATTTCCCGTTTTGCGGGAATTAAAATTCCAATTGCGATAAAAAAAAAACAGCTGCGGTCAAGAAAATTAATAATTTTCCCGCCTATTAAGTTAACGAATATAAATTTATACCGGGTGTCCTTTTACGTAAAGTGTTATAGATGTTTTTTTTTTTTATATTAAGTTTGTATTTAATATGAAAATTTAATTATTTGTGAAGGAAAGTTAAACTGAAAGTTTTTAAATGAGAATCCATAACTTCTCATGCATTGCTGAAAGTACCTTAAGTTTTCTACTTAATATGTACCCAGTTTATGGAAGTAGCCTTGTAGTCGTCTAGTTAAACACTTTCGGCTCAGAACCCATATAAAAATATGAATGGACTGGGGTATGGTTTTCCAAAATCTATACCGGGTGCTTCTTCCGACAAATGTTATAGATGTTTTTAAATAGATGGTAGCCGTAACGAAATTTATGCTAGTAATCCATAGGGCCTTAGCAAGGTCAAAATTGAGATTTAAAGGAACTTTAGAACTTGTTGAATGTAAGCGAAGAGTTGCTTAATTTAACTTTTTATTCTTATGAAAGCGTCAAATTTGATTTGATTTTTTTGTCCGAGATTGCAGTATTTAAATATTCACTGTTGTATTTGATTTAATAAAGGATTATTTTTTATTTTAAATTTAAACAGGATAAAAGAATCAAGAGAGAGTTAATTTTTGTAAGTGAACGCCCATATATCCAGAAACTGTACAACGTAAACAGAAGTCTATAGGATCTGAATCTTAATTTGCAAATGAAATAAATTTTAAAACAATCCATGTTTTTCCCCCGTGGGAATATGCTCACATATTTTGTACACATGAATACAGAAAGAGGTAGAATTTTGAGAAATTTTGTAAATCATATAAACACAGATGTGATACACAATAAAAAAAAACCACATCTTTAGTAATAATCCAAAAAATTCCGAAACCATTAAAAGCATATGTAGATAATAATAAATATTATTTACTTTTATTGACATGTGGTTTTTCCAAAAAAAATTATGCGAAATGTAAAAAAAAAACTACTGCAAAAGTTATAAAATCAAAATATAACGCCCCTAATTAGTTTTTGGGTTTTTATTTACCTTTTATTAAATCTGTTTTGAAATTTCGAACATACTTTTTTTTAAAACGTTTTTATTAGGTCACTTTTATTAGATTGCTTATAGCTGATTAATAAAGTTTGGAAGCTGCTTTTTATCTCTTTCTAATTATTGTTTAGATTTGAATCTTTTCAAAATGTGTGCACTCCTGTAAAGATATTATTTTTAGTCGCATCGAAATGATCTCTTGTTGGAGAAATGATCTTAGTATTTGATGGAATATGTGGGAAATTTCTGTTCTATTTCAAATAAACTCTCGTTTAAATATGAAAGGTGAAATTTTGGCATAGCTAGTAGCTAGAACTTTCTCCTAGAGAGGTAAGGGTTGACCAGAAAAGATATAGTAGTAATAAATAATTTTAACAAAGAAATTTTAGTATTATTATGGCTAGGGCCGTACCTGAGTATATGGCCACCTAAACTTCTGCTTGAAAGACCGTGGCATATTTCCCCAAGTTGACGCTTATGTTTGCTTTAGATCTCTCACCGTAGAGTCCCGCCACGGTCCCTTCTTCAGTTTTGGATCCGTCTGTATACCTTTCTTGAGATCAGGTGGTTCTTAGTGAAAGGTTCGGCAAAGGAGTATATTTTGGGAAGCATAACTGTGCCGATTTCAAAAACGGGGTCTGAGATGATTAATCAATGGTATCTAGAAATCCAGATACCACCACTTCCAAAGCCTGTGTCCTCAAAACTATGGATTTCTGGGACTTGTTCTCATGACAACTTTTGATCGTGAGGATAGAGGTTATCAGCATACTTAAATATGACCGAGCCAGTTTGACCGAGAATAAATTTTCATACAACGGCACTTTCAGAACCTGTAGCTCAAACACTAAAGATTTCTGGGAAGAATGTTACTGAACTATGATTCTTTCAATTGCTAAATGATTTTACTCGGTTCGGCCCAAGTGAGTCGCACTTGATTTTGAAAACAAAAAAATGAATATCATGCTACCTTGTGAATATACACATAAAATGTTTTAAACTACACAAGAGAACAATAAAAATTTAATGTTAACATTTGATTAAAGTAGTCCGGCCACGGATAAATTTACAGTAAAATGATAATAGATATTTTATGGTTATCAATACTTAAAACATTTTTGTTGCTAATGGTGGAAAAACAGCCTTCGTTCGCGTTTTACTGATAAAACTCCGGCTTCCGTCATTTTAAGACTGAAAACCTTAATGTAATTTCCCACCGCTTCCACTACTTTAAATATTTATCGTTCCCATCGCTTCCACTAGTTCAATTATTTATCCCACCAAATCGGTCCAGTAGTTAGTTATTGCGTGAAAAATAAACAGACAGGTATTTACTTAATTAATTTTTTAATAGTGAAGATTAACAATACCATTTTTGGGAATTTTAAAATACAAAAAAATGATTATTTTATAAAATTTTATTTAATTTCTGATTTGACTATATTCAAAGGACGGCCGGACTAACTACCTTAAACAAACAGTTTCACCTTCACTTTCGAGTGTTAATAAAAAAAGCACATTAATTAAATTTAAAAAAAAATAAATATAATGAATCATTTTTAAACGTTTTGTTTATAATATAATATGTCCATGGTTTATTTTCAATGTCAATGTTTATCAGTTTTTTCGTGTGATTTCATCTAATAAAACTAAAAAAATTATTATTTGATCAATAATAGAGTTTTTATGGATATACAGGCAGAATGATCATATTTACTTGCATACATTAGGTTTCCAGGTAGTACACTTAATTATGTCTTTGGAATAATTGAGAAAATCATTTTGTTTTAATCACACAATTTAACCACAGACGGATGAATTTTGTCTGATATAAAGCCACGATTAGATTCATTGCAATAGGGAATATGCATGAAATTTTTTTTTCACATTTATTTCCAGAATATGAAAATACTGTTAATACTGTTAAAACGAAATTAAAATCCGACAAATATCAAGGAAGCTATAAGCTTTTAAAGATTATTATCTGTCTCTTTCTTGCAAAAATACTAAAAACGGAGTTTTACGTGTACTTTAAATGGAGAAAGTGTAATATGACGTCACATAACATATCAAGAGGGCTATCACCCTCTTTTTCTAATCGGGAATTTCAATCATTCATATCTCGTTTATTTTTAAAGTTATTTAAAAGGTAGTTTTACCTTGATATTTGTCAAGTAAACATGCTTCAATTCAAGTGAAAAAAAATTTTCATGCATATTCCCTATTATGATTCATTTTGTAGAATCAGAATTGCAATGAAGCTAATGGTGGCTTTACATCGAGAGAAACTTCTTCCGTCTGTGATACACATGGACACAAAAATTGCTCATTATAAATCAACTTTCGAAATATTTTCGCAAAAATCGAATGAATAAGTCCCAAATCAACTATAAAGTTTTGAAAAAAAAAGCGTTACTATTGTGGTTCATGTGGTCCATGACGTTACTATTGTAATACATATGGCCACACAAGTTGCGCTCATTTTTCAAAATTTTATAATTCACTTGGTTTTCGAAAAAATACTTCGGATAAAAGATTTTGAAAAATGAACGCTACTTTTGTACAATCGATGAGGGTATTATGTTGCAATTTAGTTTCAAAAATGTACGAATGAAATTATATTAAAAATTTGAAAAACCGACACGATGGATTATCATCAAACGTAGCTAAGAGATTCGATTAAATCAGATTTTAAATTAAAAAAAAAAACATCATAGAAATCGGTTCATTTGTTTGGTAGCTATGATGCCACAGACAGACAGACAAAGGTTTCAAACTTATTTTGTGTAGGGAAACACCGGGAAGATATATATAGGAAATAGGGAAGAAACTATAGGAAAAGAGCTTTTGATCTTTAAACGGCTTAACAGATTTCAAGTAAACAAACTGCATTGGTCCATTTGTTTGGGAGATAAAATACCCCAGACAGACACGAGGCTAAAAATAATTAAATGTATCTTGTTTAGTAGATTAGTTCGGTTTGATAAAAAGAAAGTGACAATGTTAGCCATAATAAATTCTCCCTAATTAGTCCAATCATCAGTTGTGTAATTCTTTTGCGACACACAGTATAAACTATAATACAAATTATATTTTTGTGGGTTTTTCCATTCATAAAATAGTGTGGCTTCAATACCATAGGTATACAGAATGTACTATAAGTCCCTGTAACTATAAACGGTTGGGAAGTCCTGGTTTCGTCTTTGCGAGGGTTGGATAGGCAAGTGATATATTTTTTGAAAAAAAGTCCCTGTGTATATGGCCTATAAATCGTTTAACGGTGGATAATTTTTCAATTCTATAAAGCTTTGGTATAGAATTTTTGAGAACGTTGGATGGACAAGTGATATTTAAACAAAAAAAATCGCAAAGATATTTAAAGGAAAGAGTGCCATACTTAAAATGGGAACCCACAATTTCTTAATAATTGCTGAAAGTAGCCTTATTTTATATTTAATATAAAACTAGTTACTGGAAGTAGTCTTGTAGTCGTCCAGTTAAAAAGTTTCCACACAGAACCACCCACATCAAATATATGAATAGACTGAGATTGTAGGGTATATTTTTTTGATTCGAATATTCCTCATATACAATAATTTTCTCTATATATGAATAAAACACATACTATGGAATATTTTCCTATTCATTCATATGTATTAGAGTATTATTTTCCTACTCACCCATATAGTCATGAAAAGTATTCTTGTCGTTATATTTACAATAAAAAACATTTCAATATCGTCTGAAAATATTCCACATTTCCTCTCGACGGAAAATTCATTTAAATATGTTATTTTTTCTAACGGTTTAGCAATGGTTTATTGTAAATAATTTTCTTTTTTTTAAGGTAGTTCCACCAGCATGAAAAATCACTTTTCGACAGATTTTGCTCACTTTTTTTTCGCAGGCTAAAAATAACGTTTTCTAATGAATCCCGAAGTTTCAAAATTTTTGACCGTTTAGAACGCGAGATAATTAATAACAAAGTAATCATTCTCTCTCATTAGAAGCATATAAAACTTCATGTCCGCCCAACACTCATCTGTTGTATTAAAAACAATACTCGACATAATTTTTAAAAAAAAACTGGGAGAGTAAAGATAAATATTTCTTAAATAAATTTAAAAAAAATAAATCGCATTTTATCGCGTTTTTTTTCTTTCAAAATTACATTAATTTGTACATAAATTTATGTATGTTAGTGTATATGTATTTGTTCTATAATAAAGGCAAACCGGTTTTTTATCCTGATTATACAAGACATTGCTGGAGCTACCTTAATATTTCTAATAGATATTAGTTTCTCATTAAGATGGTTAGTTTCTTTTGGTACAGAAAAAAATAAAATTTGTCTATTTCCCACGCTTCTCTAAGCTGCATGTATAATTTATTTGTAATTATTTCATGTTGGCTGTCGGTTCTATCTATAACTTAATCACGAGGGACCTACCCTATATGAGACCCTAAATGAAATATTTATCTTACAAGGAGAAGAATTCACTACTTACAAGGTGATTAGAATTTACTACAATGACAACGATTCAAACATGCTGCTGTTACCAATCAGAGAAATGGTGAAATATATCGAAAGGGCAGTAATCAGTAATCGAAAAAACAAGTTTTCATGACACATACTGTAGTCTAAAATTTAAGTATCTGTAACTAATGGTAATGTACATATAATTTTGCTTATTAGTAATATACAATTAATATATTTAGTGTATTGAATTTATCCAAAGTATTTATTATCACAAACATTTACATGCGTCGGTTTCGTGTTTATTTTCAAAACACGTAGTCAATGTATTTTTAAACATGGCTATTGGTTAGTTGATAATTGGTTTTATTTTTATACGAATTCAGATATAATTATATAATTGTATTATACAGGATGAACTATGTGGGTACACAAGATTTTCATCCTATTAATCCTCGTAATCTTACTTATAAATACGAATGTTTTGTATGTTTGGTACCACTTAACTCCGTAACGGCTGAATGAATTTTCGCTAGTGATGCCGCGAGAGATGAGAGAAACGAGAGGAGAATAAGTCAGCGGGAGACGAAAATTGAAATCCTGATTTTCGATAAATATTCGATAGACAGACCGGTAGTACTATCCTTCAATCTCTACAGATTTTTAATCTGTAAAAATGTACTAATAAAATAGCAAGTCATTTTGGGCGATAGTGATTTAATTTTTTCTATTGTCTTTGTTGTTTTCGAATTTCTATTAAAAATATGAACCGACCAGTAATAATAATTATTTTTACTTGAGTACAAAAAAATAATTTTTTTTTAATTGTATTTTTTCCAGAAAATCTTTAACTGTAAAAACGAGTCGAAACGAGGTGAAAGAAACCCTTTACAAGTCAATAAAATATAAGAGACACTACTCTCGTCTCGCGGCATCACTAATTTTCATGTAATTTGGTATATAATTACTTTAAGTCCTATACTTCCTATGCGATAGTAATCAAACTTAACGCGCTGAAAATCTACCGAATATACTTACAAATTCCACATTTATCAAGGATGTACGAGCACTGAATCTTCAAAAAGATTAAGGCTTGATTTTTTGTTTACATGTACTTGAAGTGCATATAAATCAATTATAAAAGTTTCAGGGAGAGGGGGGTAAGGGGGTCTTGAATTAATTATTTAAAGTTCGAGTTATAATGCATTGCTCTTATGGAGAAACCCATATTTGTACACATATTTTGACATATTTTGATAATTTTCAAATATTAATAAAGAGATTGATCCAATAAAATTCCGGTATGACGGGCTTAAAAAAAAGATATTTAAGAAAACATCTGAGCAATTTCGAGTAAATTGTATTTAGGTCGGCGGTAGTGTAATTACCCGAAATCTTAGGTTTTTTTCTTAAATATATTTTTTAACTTACAACAAAAAATAATAAACATTATTGTGGACTTTTATGAATGTACTATATAAAATTTTGAAGAATTTTATAAATGGACTATACATCAGGGCACGTACATCCTTAAAGATCAACTTCGATTTAAATTAAATACCTACAGTAACGAACATTTTTAATTGGATAAGGATTAATACTATCTATGTACCTATGTCAAAATAGTTTCGCAAATAACTGATTATTCTTTAACCAATTTCGAAAGACAAAAATAGTTACTGTGGGTCATCTGCAGAAGATACCCATATGCTATCTAAGTCAGCCTAAGCGCCTTTTTACGATTGGATTAATAAACATTGAGATTTCTCTACTATCTATCAATTTAATATCAATGTATTATTATACAAATCAATCATTTCGAAAGACCTTGGCTAAATAATGATGAAAACGCAATAAAAACCCCATTGTGTGATTTAGAAAGCGAATAAACCGATAGACACGGATGTCAATTTTGTTCTAAACTATTTATAGATACAGGAAATTGGTTTTTTTAATTCCCAACCAACTTCCCAAACGTTGATTATCTAAGAGGCTAAAATCCACGTTAATATTTTATTAAAAATTGATATCTTTGATAAGCAATCTACAATTTCTAATTTTAAACTCGTGTTCATATTTTTTATAAAACGAAAGTTGATTATTCGAATTCTTCATGAGATTCTGAATCTAATATTGAAATAAATTTTTTTCTAATGATTTTATACCACTTCATTCATGTTTGTGTGGGATATTCTGTAGATTGCTATAATTATTTAGTTTGAATCAAATTATACGTATCGGTACTATGGACTCCAAAAGCAGCGCTCATTTTTCAAAATTTTTTTCGTTAATTTGTACTTTATTTATTCTATTTTTGGGAAAATGTTTCAAATAAAAGTTGTTAGCATAGTTATAATGAACAATTTTTATTCGAAGCATTTTTTCGAAAACCGAATGGTTTCGGCACAAATCAATTCTAAAATTTTGAAAAATGAGCGCTACTTTTGTGGTCATGTGTACAGTATATTTTTTATGCTCTATAAATTTTGATAATAAGTTCAAAATCATTATTTCATTGGTTCTAGAATTATTTAATCTCTGACAGGATATTTATTATTATGAGAGTGTAAAATAAAAAAAAAATTTCTTTTCCTTATGTTTGTAGTTGATTTATGCCGAATTCATATGGTTTTCGAAAAAAATTTTCGAATTGAATATTGTGTAAAGATTATTAAAATAATCAAAGAGAACTCTAGGTTTTTTTGAAATTATATTTCAAATTTTGCCCCTATTCCAAGAACATTTGTTTGTATTTTATAAATACGAATTTCGACTACAATGTAGTCATCATCAGTATGAATTAGCTAATCGTAACTATCTCTGGGATATGGATTCAGAGATATGTTGCTTGTTGCTAATTTGGGTATATCAGAGTAATATATCAGGGTAACTAAGATTTATTGCAAAAATTGTCTTAACAATTTATTTCTAAAACGAAGCGAGATTTTGAGTTCAAAAACGTTTTGTTCGGTTGCAAAAAAGATTAAAATTCCAATCTTCGTCACAAGATTTAAAACCGTAAAACAAACAGCGAAACTGTAAGTTAAAAGCGCTTATTTGAAAAATCGAATTAGGGGAAATCGGGACACAACGGAGTATTGGGGCGGAATGAAGTTCGACGATTTTCGGTGTCAATGGGGTTAGTACTAACGAACGGCCATACGTAGAACTTGATCAACCTGTGGTTGTTCAACTATGACATTCATGTTAGCCTAGTACCCGAATCGTGTCTCTGGTGGCGGTTTGGGTGGGGTGGAATGAGGTATCTCATTCTGTTCAATGGGGTAACCCATTCTGCCGCAATTTTTCACAATGTCTTCCAGTCGACACAACTAATATAAAACTTGATAGGACTTCAAGTGAAGAGGCTAATTTTACTACCCCTGGGTGCTGTTGGACTGACAACAGAGTCTCTTCATTTCATGTTTCACCTACTTGAATTGATAGCAAAGATTATGAGGCTGTCCTACCAGTTCAAATGGCCGAGCGGTCTAAGGCGTTATGTCTGCGCAGTATGCCTACTTGGAAACTGGAAGGTTATGGGTTCGAATCCCGACATCGACAGTTTGTCAATTATTAAGAAAAAAAAGGGGGTGGTTAATTGACTAAACTGTCGGCCTATGGACAAGAACGAAGTAACCGGCTATGCTTGAGAAGGTTTTCTGCAGTTTCCTTCACGAACTCCAGTTGAATATCGGCATAGTTCCTATCATGGTCAGCTGCAATGGGCCTTACACAATAACAATGGACCTTATGGTCGAAGTGTATGATTTTTGTGTATAAACTTATTTGTTCTGCATTTCCCCTAGTTTTATACGTGTTTATAATAACCTGTCCTTACCACATCAGGCAGAAAGGGGAAAACGACATGATTTTCTATTTTTGAAAAAAAAAATGCTGTTCTTTTATTTCTTTTACAATATTATTGTATTTTTATGATTATAACATTACAATGTGTTCATAGAAAAATTTGCAGCTCTCTTAATAAACCCTTTGGTACTTTTAAACCATATATTCAACATCGTACCCGGCCGTTCTGCACCGGGTTCCCCTATCTTTCATTTATCTTACGTTACATTTATCTTGACATGCAGCTGTATGGATATATTTATAGTGGCTAAATATAAATTTACAATCAACATAAAATTAACGGTATTAAAAAATGTAGCCAAATTCTAATTTTAGATATGGACATGTTTATTTTAAAAATATATTTAAGTGGTTTGAATCTTGATTTAAATACGGGAAAATCCCAAAAATCATTTAAATCGATTATGTATGTGAATCGGATCTGTATCGACCAAATATATTTGGTCTATGATGTGGTTTACAATGTTTTTTTAATTAAATTAATTAATCAAATATATTTTTTCAAAGGTAGCTACGGATTAATGGCTAGAGAATATCCGATGTGATATGTAGACTAGTAATCTTTTAATATTTATTATTTAAGTTTTTTTTTTAAATACCTATAACTTGTGGATTTTATCAAGTTTATAAATTTGTTCATTATTGTCAAGATGATTTTAAACACACGGCGTTTTCTGAATAATGGTCATTTGAATAAAGTGCCAAAAATACTTTGGGATCAATATATTTCGACAAATTTCAGAATACAAGGTCGTTGACAAAATGCTTTATTTTTCTAATTTTAATTTGGAGACTTGAAAATAGGTATTTAAGCTTGCTGTCAATAATCTAACTCCTTTATTCGTGAAGATATTGATTTCAGAACAAAATCATTTTAACGAGCATATTTCAGAACAAAATCATTTTAACGAAATATGTTGTCGTTAGACAACATGTAAACATTTAAGCGTATTGAACAAATATCTTAAAAAAAAATTCAAAATCGGTTCATAAATGACCGAGTTCTGAGGTGACACACATTAAAAAAAAAATATAGACGAATTCAGAACCATCCTCCTTTTTGAAGTCGGGTTAAAAATAGTTCGAAGTTACAGTTAAAATACCCGATAAACTTCTAATGAGCACTGAGTTCCTTCCCCTTCAGAGCCTACCTTAGGAATTCCAAGGACTGCATGTAAACAGCTGATCAACGAGTGTTCAAATGCTAAACACCGTGATCACTGGGAAAAAGTACCGTGGCAAGAGCTCGGGAAAATACTGCTTCAGAGCAGTTTAGTCTCTTCGGGACTAAACTTATAATATCCTTTATATACTATACATATACCGGGTATATAAACTTATGCATACATTTTTTTCAGGATAGTTTTCAACTACCTACTTCCTGTTAAAAGTTTGAAACGTGAGAATCTCATTCTCTTTTGTGTGGGGCCTTCAAACTTTGAGATTTCCCTTAAATCGGCTAAATTCAATCTGAAACATCTCAAAAATACTCAAAATAAATAAATAATCTTTTCAAACTGAATGAGGTCCACCGAGTGATGATACGGAATCCTAACTAAAGGTGCTGGGAGTATAATTTTGTTTGTTCTTTCAAAAAAAGATCAAACAATCAAACATCATTATATTAATAATCTGTTGTTTGTTCTCAAATACTAATTTGGGACAACATCCGGCATTTTATCAATGTTGTTTTCTTATACAGGTACCGATTGTTTATCTTGTCTGTCTGGGTTGCAAGTCGTTTTTATCTTAAATCTTCAAAAATATTTAATCCAATCAATTTGTAAATTGTAACTTATTGCAAGACAGGCAGACAAAAACACGCCGGTCAATGATAATAAATTAATTGATTTAAACACAATAATTATTTAACTCTTAAAAAAAACATTCCGAGAGAACTAATAAAGTATGATCGCATTTAGTCTAAGAGGAAAAAAGCTCATATGGGTAAAATCGTGCAAAGTAACAAAAAATTCGTTACGCAGGAGCTGCGTCAACTTAGCGAATTTTCTTAGAATACATAAATCACTCTCTAGCGGTCATAATTTTAGTGTGATCAAAATGAAATATAATATCTGATATGACTTAAGTATTTGCAAAATTAAATTTATTAATAGCCCAAAAAAACGGTATAACGATTATAGTTTATAGTTACTATGGAAACGACAATCAAAATTTTATTACAATAAAATATATTTCATGTATTCGTGTCAAACAGACACAAAATATTAAATATCGCTCATAATATTAGAATAATCGAAAAATTTATAAGGAGTAAAGTTGTAGAAAATCAAGTTTGCTACAATTCATTACTCGATCATTTTTCTCAAACTCTAATGTAAACAGAGATATTTAGAATTTTAACTTTCAATCTTTAATTGTAAATATTTCTGTAAATATTAGTGTAACAGAAAAATGCTAAGAAACAAAATTACAATAAAACTTAATACCTACAACTTAACTCCTGATAAATTTTTCGATTTTTCAAATATTAAGGGAGATAGTCAAATTTTGTGTTTTCCCCTCCCTCTAAACCCCCTTTCCCCTCATCCGATTTTACCCATTAACAAACTTGATCTTTAGAATACCAAAGGCGACTCAAATACCAAATTTCATTCCAATCGGAATAAAACTGTGATCGCTAGAGAGTCCACAGACATTTAAAAAAAGTACATATATATATATATATATACAAATTTTAGCGATAGTGATTTTTAACATCTAATAGGTAGGATCGATGGACATATGAAGAAATTTGAAGAAATTTGAAGAAATTCCAACATTGGTGCAAAAACAATAGCTGCATTTCCTTTGGAGGAAATTCGCTAAAAATATGACACAAATTTAGTATAATTATATACTTGGTTTATTACAATCGGACAAAATTTGACCGGCAGAGGGTAAGGGAAGAAAAATGAATCATGTTTAGACTTTGATGACTATGCCAAGCTAAAAATATTATGTTTATTGAAAAAATTAGCGAATTGTATTCCGATTGTAATAAATTTGTAAAACGGTTGAGAAAATTTGTTAGTAGCTTGAAGTTAGTTAGGTCAAGGTTATGTTTGATTGTAGACCGTGAGGTCCATTGTAATACCCAAATGGAGCAGACTCATCCTTCCTACTACTCAGTTGGAGCTGTTCAAGTACATTTAGGTCAGTAGACTTTAGCTCAGAGAGGTTGTTAAAGAATGGAGGACTCAAAAATGTGAGTCTTTTCATCATACGAGTGGAGCATTGATAGAATAAGTGCGAAAATCGCCAATTCGTTGCTCCTGCAAGACTAGCGTATTGGCAGTGCCAGATGTTCCACATTTCTGGCGCCCAGCCAGATCTTCGTATAGCGAGATAATATCTTCGTAACGCCTTGAGTTGTACTCTTACGTTCCTCCCGCCACCTTATATATTTAGATCCCGCAAGGAACGGTCTAAATGGTAAACATTTTTTGACCTTGCATAAAAAATTTGTTACTCCCACAAAATAATCGAATTGGGTCGGGACGGAATCCTTTTTGCGGTTTTGAGGTTACTATATAAATTACACAACAGTTTAATTTATTTGATAAACCTCAAAACTGCAAAGTCATATTCAGCGTTTTTTGTATGAATAATTTCACATATTTGTGAAATAAAATTTGGAAATTCCAAGTAATTGAATGTTGCATATTTCTGTTTAAAACTATTATGGATGCGGATTTGAATGTGATGACGAATAATCGTTGACTGTTCAGTGCCACCGTCCATGTGCACAAATCATTTAAAATTTTTGTATGTAGTGAAACTATTTGTTTGCATAGTTTTTGTTGTTGTTAATTTACGTTAATAATATACTACTTTGTATAATACAGAAACCTTGAATATCGACTATAATACAAATTAATATTAAAAATTATATTCACATTAAATTAAATCATTAAATAAATCAAAATTAAATAATAAATATTATTTAGGATGTCACTAATTCTTTATAAAAAATAGAATTGCAATTATTAATAATATAAAATTTATATTATTAATAATTGCAATATTATTAATAATTTATATTATAACTTATTCTTTTTAACAATAATCAAATGGTGGGAATCCAGATAAAATAATAATTATCACTCTTTTATAAAAAGGTTACCACTAGTCGGTTTTGAGTATACAAAAACCAGGGAACATTTGAGATGTTTTCGCACAGAACGAAATATCACACATGAAAATTTGAAAGAATTAATTATTATTTGCTAATTCTATGCAGTTAAAAGTTTCAATTGGGGGTATCATAGAAATCATCTAAATTATTAAACTTTTTCGAAAACTGAAAACCGGAGCATTTTTTCGAAAACCGAATTATTAAGGCACAAATCAATTATAAAACTTTGTATAACGAACCCTACTTTTGTGGCCCTTAGTACAACAATTACATACTACATTGCAAATAATGTTGATGAAAAAATCTGAAAGTAAGTTAAAGTTCACTGAACTACAAAAATAAATTTTTTATCATGTTAATGAATTTACACATTTAAAATGTACAATTCTGGCTGATTCAATTGCATTAAATTATAATAAAAGATTTTTGGTTCAAAACAGGAAATATTTACTAATGATTAACATATAAAATGCATCAATTTTATAGATTTTAGTCTAGTATGAAACGCCGTTGCCAAATCGAAAATAATTATGATGATATCATTTTTAAGATACAATTGTTTGTGTAAGAATCATTTAGTTTAGCAAAATTCTAGATAAATTCACCGTTATATATCGAATAGTGGTTAGTATTAGGTACACCTAGTATATAAAGAAAATGCAGTTTTTATTTTGGTCTCATACCATCAGTCTTCGCAAGACTTGTTTGAGGGTAGTCATAAAAATTTTTAATTTTTGTGTCCAAGTTTCGTCAAAACATTTACAAAATATACAAAATATTTCGCGTTTGTATTATAAATTCTCCCAGCTTATTTATGAGGCGTTATCCGGGTAGGTGCAGGAACCTGCCTTGCTTGCATAGTTTTGTTGGTGCCTTTGGAGGGATACTGCGAAGATAGACTACAGGACCTAAGCCAAACATACTGTAACTAGCGAAAAAAGTTATTTAATTTGTTTTATAGTGTCATTACTTACTATGAATTTCTAGAGTAGGAATAACCATCATTGACCCAGAGCCTATTTTAGGACTTCCAAAGATAGCATGTAAACAAGTGATCAACGAGTGGATGTATGTTTAAACACCATCCAACCCCGCCATCTTTTACTGCCAATCTCTTGGTTACAGCAGACACAAGACATTTGGTGCATCTTACCCCGAAAATATGGACCTACAGGAAAACCTGATAAACAAGCTCTTGGCTATTGCCAAAATATGGAATAAGCGAAACTCGTCAGACTGAAGTAAAAGGGGGAGCACAACGGGCCATAAGCTCGAAGTGCAATACATTTTTATGCCCCAAGATATATAGCGGCCAGTGCTGCCAACTTGACGGGATTCCCGTGAAATTTGACGGGTTGGTGATGTTGGCAACGGGAAAAACTGTCTTTAACGGATAATGGATTTTTTGCCGGGACAACGAAAGTTTATATTTTTTTGGTCATGACTCTACCTAAATAATAATTTTTTGAAATATTTATATAAAAGTTATTTAAATTGTTAAAAATCGAGTACAAAAAAATCTATATAAAAAACAGTCAATTTTAAGTTTGAAGAACTAGTGATATAAAACTCGAACATCCCTATTTGACGGGACTATAGTGTTCTCTACAGAACTGGAATTTAATGTTGGCAACACCAGATTAATGTGATGATATATCAATCTATCTAATATGAATTTACTCAGAACAGTTTTCGATTCGGTACCATCGTTTTATACCGGACATCAAAAGTTAGTTAGTATATAGGTAGCTAGAGTCATCAAGGTCATTGACATCCTGTATATACAAATAATATAAAGAGCGTCATACATAATTACGTTATAAAATGTTAAATAAATAAAAAAGAATCGAGATATGTCGGCTTACTATTTGTTTTGATGAACAAATTCGCGATGTATATCTTTTATTTACAATTTCAGATTTATTATAATTATTTGTGACATTTAGGGATTCCCAAAATCAAATATTTGTTTTATTTGAAGAAGGTAAAATAACAACCAAAATATATAATTTGTAAATTCGAAGCCAGTTGGATGATCCAGACTAGCATATTAACAAACAATAAACAACTTCTGCATTTTAAATCATACTTTTCCATATACATATCTACAGGTGGTTTCTTCCATTTTATAGTGCTTCATTCGTATTATCAAAAATAATTTGATAATACGAATTATTTTTAGTTCCAGTTCGGAAAAAGAGGTGTTATAAGTTTGAAGTCTCTGGCTGACTGTCTGCTTATGGGTTCGTAGTCCCAAACATATGAACCGACACCAATACATTCTTTTTTATTGGATGGCTGGTTTAATCGAAATAATCTGTTTAGATTGTAATGTACTCGATTTTAAATCCTAGATTTCTTCAATATTTCGATACCCATGAGTATAGTATATGTTTCCCTGAGTTACATCGTAACTACCAACAACAAATTATTGATTATTAATATTCAGGCAAAATAAACCTTTGTTTGAAATCCCAAATTGTCTTTTGATGAATTTTTATAACGTAGGTTTTAGATCGAATATACCAGGATATCTTGGTATATTCCTACATTGGCTCTCTGGCGGGGAATCAAACCATCATCACCCATCATCAGCCTTTTTTTTTGGTAGGAATCTTTAAGAAGTGGAAGAGTTTATGTTAGAGGAAAGGTTTGGAGCTTTAGTCTGTCGGCCTGTGGCATTATAGCTCCCAAACGAATGAACCGATTTCTATACAGTTTTGTTGAAAGATGGTTTACTCGGGATGTTTCTTGCTATGTTTGATAGTGTTCGGGGTTTTTTCAATTGTTAATATAAAATGATTTCACTTGTGTTTTATTATGAACATTTGCTTTATACACCCGAGTTCTAGAAAATAGTAAGTGCCAAAAATGATCGCGGTAGAATTTCGCGAATTTCGGTGGTATCATGAATTCTCTTCAGTATAAACTTGCTTTCCATATTTATTCAAACTGAATAACTAATCATACTCATTTTTTATATTTTAAGGGATCAAATTTCAAACAAACACTATTACCATAAAACAAATATGAACGATTTCAGTTTGCCTTAAGACCTTCATACACGTTCAAACCGCTTGCCAAACGAGTTGCGCAATAATAATAGGCCCCCATACATTCGATAAAACAATTTGTGCAGTATCATGTTTGTGCAAACCTCGTTTAATTTTGTGGTTTTTGGTCAAACAGTGCCATACACGTTCAAATTGCTTGTTAAGGACGGTAATGTTGCAACACAAATTGCTCGATCGTGTATGGGGATGTTTTCCAACCGATTTGCTTCAAACCATTGTGCGACAACTTAATTCATGACACCATCTCATAAGGTCGAAGCGTAATACTTTTTAGACCCCAAGATGAATCAATAATCAATCAAGCAACAACGGTAGTAGCTCAAATTGCTTGATCGTATATGGGAGCCTTAGTATTCTTTAGAGGCTTCTACTGCTTTGAATCTGGCCAACACGCAGCATCAAGTCACGTACAAGCATCAGACGACTGTATGACCACGTTATCAATGACTTGGAGCTGGAATAAATTTGGACTCACTGTCTAAATACTATGTATATATTTGGGTGGTTAATTTATTCAGTCTAAAAATTTTGGATTTTTACTCTTATAATAGCATTTCATTTTTGGTACCATTTAATTGTAAAACACTGTATATGTTCTTAAATGGAACTAAAATCATAAATATTAAATTTTATGGTTTTTGATAACGAATATTCGAATTATTTCGATTGTAAAATAAAATTAATGAGCGATGTTTTCTTAAAAGTAACAACCTAAAAGTCATAAAAATTAAAGCAAAAACTTGTTAATGAATATAACTCGAACATAAAAATATATGACATTCGCCTGTATAAAACTAACCCATTGTATTTTTCAACAAAAAAAAAGTATATCATTAAAACCATTTTATAAAATAACCACCATAGTTAGTTTGTTTAATTTTTTTTTTGTGAAATAAGGCGCCAGTTGGCCAATTTAATCAGTCAGTAATGACCCCCATCGGACGGTTATGTTAAACAGAATCCTCAAACATCATCAGACCGGAGTTGTTTGTCTGTGGTGTTATTTGTTTTTTATGGTTTGAAGAAGATTTTACGCGTTCTCATATTTTTAATATAGAATGTTTATTGCATAAATATTACTACAGAAGTCCGAACGTTGGTCAATTTTATGCCGACAGTACACACTTGGCGAGGCAAGGCGAAACATCACGAACACGGGAGCAACTATCAACTATCAACCGTTTTAATTGCACCCATTATTCTTAATAGTATAACACGAAAATAAATAAAAACTGTATAAATTTATGAATTAATAATTTATTCGCCGAGTGTGTAGTGCCGGCATTAGACATTCGAATAAATCGAAAGAAAACAAGTCGAAAAAATAAAAATGGTCAGTAACATTCAGATACTTAAATAAAACTGCACCGTATACCATGATATAATGTACTTTGTTACACGCAAACTACGATCTACAAATGTGTGTGAGTTTAAGTGTAACAAAGTACACCATATCATAGTACATCGCATATAGACAGCGATAGATAGACTATACGTTGTTTCTAGATTGGGTCTATTTTAAAATACAAGCTGTATATAATCATGTTTTTGTAAATATTATAGTTAGTATACATAAAAACTCTTCTGGAGATAAATCGAATTAAAATTAATTTCCTACAATTTTACTCTTGATAAATTTTTCCATGTAACCAATATTAAGACAAATATTCCTTAGAGTTCCTTGCATATGCATATAAATTTTCGCATTGATAAAGTTAATTAATTGTAATTATTAATAAAATAAGACACATTAAAGGCGATTCATTCCGATTTTATGTAATTCTTTTAATTTTATGTAAGACTTTTCTATAGTAGCTTCAATTCTTGGAGTCATTTGAATGTCGTATATAAAAATTAATAAAAAAAATTTTTTTATCTAATCATTTTATTTTTGATGTAGTTCTAAAAATGTGACGTTTTTCAAAAGAAATTCAATTTGCAAAAATATTCCGACCTGTGGTTTATTATTGAATATCCTGTTTCCTTGTTCCTTATTGAACATCCGCAGAAGTAAGATATAACAGAAATAATTTCTACTTTTTGAAAGATTTTTCATGAAATGAAATACAGCAAAAGAATTGTTCACTTTGGAGTCACGTAGACTAATTACATGCGCATCTCACGTAGGCTAATTATAAGCGAGGTTGGAATTATAATGATTATGAAATCAAGTTTCACACAAAAGTTGTTTGTTTTAATGAGTTCTTAGAAAATATTGTTCTTATAAAAAAAGCAAACAACTTTTGTTTGACACTTTGATTCATGCATTCAATATTTCTATTTACAACTAAAACTATGAGATGTATAAAAATAAGTTTTAAAGTTATACCACGTGGCACGGATGCATGGAACAAAAATTTAATTAACGCATTATGTTGCCCCCTTTAAACTGTAGAACTTGTGTGTGAAACATTTTTTTCTAAAATGCATATTTTCAATAATACTTAGGTAGAAACTTTTCAAATGTATTGCTATCTTTGTCGTACAGAGACAATTTTGGTTGTGATTAAGAACGGTGTTTAATATTGTACACATTCAGCATTTAAAGAAATGGTGTTTATTGTTTACATATGCATGTCAAATTCGTTACGAATTTCCTTAGAATACATAAATCGCTCTCAAGCGGTCATAATTTTAGTGTGAATGAAATATCATATCTGATATGATTTTACTATTTGCAAGTTGAAAGAGGGCATAGAGAAAGAAGAAAACACAAAATCTAGAGCACGGTAGTGCGCAAGGCCGAGAAAAAATATAAAATATCTCTATTAATATTAGAAACATAAAAAAATGTATTAGAAGTAAAGTTGTAGAAAATTATGTTTGCTATAATTCATTCCCGATTTGCTTACAATTCCCGAGCATTTTTCTCAAACTCTAATGTGAACAGAGACATTAAGAGATTTAACTTTCAATCTTAAATTGTAAATATTTCTGTAAATATTAGAGTAACTGAAAAAATGATCAGAAACAAAATTATATTAAAACTAATTATCTACCACTTTACTTCTTATAAGTTTTACGATTTTTCGAATACTAAGGGAGATATGTCAAATTTTGTGTTTCCCCGATTGTCCGATTTTACCCATTAACGAACTGGACCTTTCAAATACCAAAAACGCCTCAAATACCAAATTTAATTACAATCGAAATAAAACTGTGACCCCTAGAGAGTCCATAGATACATAAACGTGTAGATATGTTCATATATATATATACACATATAAAAATTTTATCGATAGTGATTTTTAACATCTAGTAGGTAGGATCGATCGACATTTGAAGAAATTTTTACAAAACTCCATCATTGGTACAAAAACAATAGCTGCATTTTCTTTGGAGGAAATTCGCTAAAAATAATGTTCCTTAATCAAACCTTTATTGATTAATATTGGTATTTATAGTCTTCGATCATTTTGTTACGCACACCCACTTTTTTTAGTCATTTTAATTTCCTATTCAAGTTATCGGACAAAGGACACCATTTGAGTTCAAAATTCCATTAACCCTAATTTTTCCTATTATTCGTGTAAAATTTCATAGATTTTCTGATATTTCTAAATTAAGAATTAACCGCTTTTTCCTTCTCTCACATTTAAAAAAGTTTGGAAAGAGAGGCAATTATTAAAGGGTAAGCAAAATATACAACAAAAATTTATGAATGATAAATTTATGGATCAATAGGGAGTTGTGACCCCATATTAAGTGTATTCATGTAACAATTAATCCAAAAAAAAAATTAATCAATAATTAATTGTATAATTAATTTTAATTAAAAATAATAATTAAATTAACAAAACAAAATAAATTAAGAAAAACATCTTTTATTGTAATCAATCAATACAGATAACTCACCTTGATCGATCAATAAATCGTGTTAATGATCGATTTTATCACACACTGGGAAAATACAAGTAAAAAAAAATTATATAGAGATGTTTTCAGAAAAATACGTAATTCCACTTGTAATTTCTTTGAAACAAGATAAACAACAAAAATTTATTACGTCTTTAAATTAAACAATAAAATTAATTAATTATTATCTAAACACATCTCATCTGATCTACACCACGAGCTCTCATCATTTTCAGATCAGAATAACAAAATAATATAATGTTCGACCACTGATTGAGTCAGAATATAATGGTCATGAATTGTTAATACATTAACAAATATAATTACACTCTATTCATAACAATAATAATATGTAAGTCTCGTCCCGAAAGTAATATAAAGTAATAAGGTTGCGTCCCCCACACAACCCTGTTTCAATGATATTTTAGTTCGGAGTCTGGTAGCTAGGAAACTTGAATAAAAATAATTTATGCTCTCAAAAAAAAAACTATAAAACATGTAAAAAACCTCATTCTAAAAGTCTGGTAGCTAGGAAACTTAAATAAAATCGCATTGTGATAGCTTCAGCAATGGCCGTGGTGCTCTGGTAGGCCCGTGTGCATAGCATCTTTGCCTCCAAGCCAGTACCCCGTAATGGTGCTACTTAGTTGCAAATTTAATCTATTTCCCAGCCCCTACACCAAATTTCTACATATCGAATTGTATTGTCATCAGAATTACATGTATATACATACATATATGCAAGCTTTTAAATCGGTTTGACAACTATTACAAGTGAGTGAAAATCGACTTTCTAGATTTATTTGTTTTGTTACATATACAATCCGTACAAGTAATCCTAATACAGTTATTTTTAATAGAAGTATATTTCAATTAATATTATTAATATATGCTCTCAATAAGTCTCAGATCCGAATGAATTGCACATATGTTCAAAAACGCTAAACTTAAGAATATTGTATACAAAATTTAAAAAAAAATTTTCTCTCTAAATTCGAAACTATTCAAAACTTCGATCAGGTTGAAACGTGGTATGTAGCATCTACAAGACACCAAAAAAATGTTATTTCGTCGAAATATATTACAATTCAAAAACAAATTATGATATTCCAAAATCATACTGGCGACGTCTGGTATCGTAAATTGAGTCAGCTATACTGGTGTGAGATTCTTTAATGGAAATACTTTTAATATAATAGTTTTCGTTCACCATTCAATGGGTTATGAAGATGATATATTCACACCTTATAGAATGATCCAATAGATAGCGTCTGATGAATTCAATGAAAATAATCTGCTTTGAATGTTGGATATTGCATGCCGGTGTATTTCAGATCAGGCATGTAAATTGCCTATACATCAATATACTATACAACCTTTTTTAGTTTAACTAGGTTCAGATAATTAAGTATTTCATTCTTATAGAAAAAGATATACGCAGCAAAATTATAATCGCGATGAAGAAGACGTTACTAAATTGAATTTTTCTTGTATCTCTCATATGCAGATGTGTTTTATAACTTGAAATAAGAATCTCTTAGCGCATTATATCGTGCTGTTTGGACAAAAACTAGGCAATCTTGTTACAGTTATGCCTTACAATAGTCAACTAATAAGTATGCAAACTAACAATTTGATATAGATATACTTAAATATGGTGGTATTGCATACGATAAAATTAACCATACTTTGTTTTCGTGAATTTTGTTTGATTATGAATAGTAAAAACTGTACAAAGGTGAAAATTATTGAAATTAAACCGATAAATTTGTTACGAGACTCAGCTAGCCATCTATTAACTAATCTTAAACTCATTGAAGTCGTCCTCTGCCCACGTTTCTTTAAGAAAAAATATATAACAGTTTGGAATTTCGCATGTAGGTGGGTCTGTTATATATCTTCTCAAATATTTCCAAACAGCCCATATATAATTTTTCAACATATCCTACAGGAGAAAAGTTTTTCTGTGGTAATATATTTCCGGAAATTTAAACTTTTTTCAGAATCAAAAGTGGAATAAATATATTCGAAAAAAGCTTGTAAAAGAATATATGATGATACTTGACTAATTCAAATTTTTCGTCTATCTATCATAGAGATGTTGGATAAAACCGAACCACGTTAGATATTTTTTTAGAGAAAAGTTGTACCAAAAAATTTCTAGATTTAGTGCAAACTAATTTAAACTCTATTGTTTTTACCTTGATAAATTAATTTTTATCTTCCTTATCTGAGTAATTATTAACTGAAATTAAAACTTATCAGACATTCGAATTTTTTCACGCTAAATTAGTTTAAAACAACATAAAAAATAGAGGTATAATTATTATTACCTACAATTGGGCTGAAAAAAATTATTTTATAAAACTATTTTTTTTAGTTTAACATTTTGCTAATAGATGGCCAGTGTTACCCACTAAATTTAATTAAATGGTAAATTTTTATTGCTTTCTCTTTAATACGAATAAATTTTAATAAATTTTAGTATTTGTAAATGGATGCACCTAGAACAATAATTGATTTAAGTTTATGTATTACATAAAGTTTTTCTTTAAAATTTAATTGTTCGTTATCATACTCTTATGAACACAATAGTATTCTTTTTGGAAGTCATTGCTGTATTTAGATTGCCTATACATCGATTTTTTAGATATTTTATATCAAATTTTTCAAAATGATTGAGTTTGAAAAAATTGTTAGGAATTTCCTAACTTGATAAAAAAATGGCATTCTCGAAGCTCTCAATTTATTTTTATCGACGCATAAATTTCAAATATAACGTCTGGTCTCATTTCTTATTAGACCTAATTCTTCGTTAAAACGAGATTAATCTGAGGCCAAGAAACCGAAATCTGTGAATTTTAATTTTAACACTTCAACCTTAAAGTAATAACGGTTTTTTTTTCGAAGAAAGGAAGAATTGTTCTTTCCTTGAAACATTAATTGTTTGGTTCAATATTATGCTTGATTCATACTAATTCGGATCAACAAAATCCAATTAATGGACAGTCCAGGACGTTTAGATACTGTTTTACAAACTTTGGGAGCGGATGTTTCTTTCTTCAATCAGGAAAAAGCGCATTGAACATGGATCCGGAAATACTTTATTTCGAGAATTCAAATTCTTAAAACAATAGTGAAAAAACTTTATCCACAAATAAAGTTGTATAAAACGATTAGGAATTTAGGATCAATACTATTCATCAAAATAAGAAGAGATGATCGTGTGAATTAGAATCTGACATTGCATTGCGTTTTCGAAATATGAGATATTGAAAAACGATTTCTAAATCCCAGTTCACTCGGTGTTTTGGTGACCTATGTTTATATGCATAAGTTTAATGTGTTTAGTCCCAATTTTTAAAGAGAAGTATCTCTCAAGGAAACGAAACAGGTGTCGAATTCACTGTTTTCTTTAAAGTATCTTCTTATACTTTACAAATAATTTTTACAAAATCGATTAAAAAAACATAATAAATATTATGATAATTTTGTATTTATAATTTATATTTTAGTAAATGGAGTTTATAGATCTATACATATGTTTTTGTACGAAAAGGGTTAACAAAAATTGTCATGCTATTTTGAGAAGGGTTAATTTTTTATTTATACTTGATTTTAAACTAACAAAAAAATTGTTGAGTATTTTTAGATAATCGTGTAAGATTAATTATAGTTTAAAATATGTTTGACAAATGGTGATTTGATTCCCTGATAAATTTAATTCTTATACTGTCAGAGATCTTTACTATAATTTTTGGATAAAAATTAAAATTATGAAATGCAAGTTTTAAAGACTTAAATCATAGCCCTTCCTGTTTAGTCCTAGTGGCCACTTTTTATCTCATAACTTTTAAATTTCTACTTTGAATTGATTAATCAAAGTAGTTTACAATTTAGTTGTTTCTAGTGAAAAATCATATACTGTGCCACCATGTATCTTGATGCAGTTTGTTATCTCTTCCTTATTAAGGCTAAGAAATAGTTTTTCCTTATCTTAGTGCCTCTGGAGTAATTGTTAGGTACCAGCCAAGTAGCCTCGCTTATAAAGGCGTTGTGTGTACTTGGAACTGGGAGGTTATGGGTTCGAATCCCGACAACGGCAGTTTGTCAATTATTAAAAAAAAAGGGGGCGGTTAATTTACTAAACTGTTGGCGCATGGACAAGAACGAAGTAACCGGCTATGCTTGTGAAGGTTTTCTGCAGTTTGCTTCACGGACTATGGATGATTATCGGCATAGATCCTATCAAAGTCGGCTGCAGCCGCACATCCTACCAATTCCTAGTCTTCGCACAAAATTCCTTCTCCTCCACTCACATACTCAGATCCTTAGGCATCACAATGGACCTTATGGTCGAAGTGTGTCCCATCTGCAATAATTCCCGTCAGAAACTATTTAAAAAAAAATTGTTAAAAGTATTTGTTGGAAAAAATTGGAAATCATGCATTACTCAGAAGCCGCGATACATGGGCTTTTTCGATTATTATTTTGCCCTTGGATTGGATTTAATGTATTTACCATGACATCTGTATATTTCTTAGACCCCTACACTTGCTATAATTACAACCTTTATTTCACATAATTCAAAAAGGAATCGAGGATTTGAAGAACTTATAAAAGGTTATGAATCTTGGTCAATTTATAACCTTGGGAGCGGAGCGTTTGTCTAAGAAAAACTTCCGTGGTAATTATAAAATTTGAATATTTGACTAAATTTAAATATTTCTTACTACAACTTTCTTTCATGGTTTGCTTCCAATGATTTTTAGTTTTTATACGAAACCAAAACTCAAATGCAACGACCGTTATCACGTTATTTAAAAAAAAAAATGTATAAAAAATACTTTTTATCGATTTTAAATTAAAGAATCAAAGAATATAAATAAATAAAAATAAAATAAAATGATTAGTAATAACTCAATAAATAAATTAAAAAATTCCGACAATACTGTTGACACATTTTTATGTTAAAATTTTTTTTTATTATTATGATTTTTATATAAAGATATACCTATATATATATTTTTATTGACTTGATTAAAAGAAATAAAAAATAAAGCATGGAATGGACCAAAACGATTTATCATATCTAATTCTTTACTGAAATCTTATATGTATTCGCTTAATGCTTTTACAAAATTCAATTTCCAAAGTCGTGTGCAGATGCCTCCAAATATTACTTTACCAGATAACCATTGGTGATAATTTTTAGGCAGTCGAATGTTTCTATTAATTTGTAGGTTAGGGAGAAATATTTGACCTCTTCAATTGCATATTATCATCAAGAATTTTAAATTCGATGTCAAAATTAGTATTTAAAAGGCATAAGCTTTACTTCCGTATATTTCTTAATTTCAAATCTTACACCCGACCTTATGAGGGAAATTAAAAATACGGCATGCAATAGAAATTAGAAATTTTGGTGTAGCTGTCGTGAAAAAACGCAAGAAAATAGTATTATGGATCAATCTGGGACTTTGATCATACTCAAATATAATCGTTGAAAGCATTATAAACGATTTAACTACAAATATTACAATCAAAAGCCATACGATTTCCAATTAAAAAATATAATAAATGTATTCCAGGGTTTTATTTTAGTATGATTGACTTCCCAGATCCATAATAATATAATTTTCCAGCTTTTAGTTCATCATCGATTGTGCAATTAAACCATTTAACTAAAAAAGTATTTTTACTTAATTAATTTAATTTTCTTTTAATTTCAGTTTAATTTATTTTTTTTATTTTTCTGATTTATTTAGAACACTATAAAGTCAGATATTTTTAGGATTAAAAATAAGTTTCTATTAAAAAAACAATTTTAAAAACAAGCTTTTTATAGTAAAACTAATTTTCTACAACTTTAATTCTTACGTGTTTCATACGAACTTTTCTGTTTCCCCTCCCTCTTTTCCCTTTACCCCCTTTCTCTTTGCCGATTCTTGTCATGTTTACCATAAAAATGCCAAGTCATCGGAACTAAACCAATATTTCAAAATTCAACTCCGTAGGATAAGAGGAAGTGGTTCTAATTCAGCTTGCATACATACATACATACATACATACATACATACATACATACATACATACATACATACATACATACATACATACATACATACATACATACATACATACATACATACATACATACATACATACATACATACATACATACATACATTGCAAGTTAAATAAAAGCAAAACCTTTGTTACCACTAAACAAATTTTAATACGAAAATGACATTAATTATTTGAACTAATGAAACGATAAGAATCTCCTTCTTTATTCTTCATCTCTAAGAGACAATTCTACCGATTTCTAACAAATGAAACATTAGAAGTATTCTTCTGTCTTCTACCATTATTGTCTTGTCGGTAAAACACTTTATTACTAGATTTTTTTTCAAATTTCTTGAGAGTATACGCAGTTTATCCACAATTTTGTTTAAATTATTTTCCCTTTCTTCATTTGTATATGGAGTACATCTTAATATATAAACATCAACTTTCTATCAAAAAGATAGCCAACATTTCTCGTTTGATTTAGCATTTCTGTCAGAAAAATAATCAAACAGTAAAATTGCTTATGAAACTGTTAGTGTAAAAAGTCTCTTAGAGGACTACAGATGGTCATGTCGTCATAAAACACTAAAAGATCTTAAAGAAGTAACAATCAACAATCTCATATAAAGAAGTAAAAATTATTAGACATAACTAAGATCTATAGCACAAAATATAAAACTGCTTCGATGAAAGTCAAACAAAAGTGAAAATAAAGCGTTTTGATATTCCTATTGACAACTGTAAAATGAAAACAGTGTCAAACTTAGTTAAAATAGTTAATAAAACGTTGAACAAGAAGCAGCAATACAATGGTAGCTATATAAGTTACTTCTGAATAAGTGAGTTAGTTAAACACACAAATAACATTAAACAAGATTGTATGATATCAAGATCTAGTGAATTTTAAAAATATTGTTGTATAAGTTATTACCGGATTAAAATATTATTATTGTTATCTGTATTATAGGTATAGAATATGTTAGCTGCAGCTTTAATAACTGTAGCTAATATTTAACACTTTAAAATTAACATTGAATAAATGTTAAATATTATACAGGGTCTCTTAGGAAAGGGTGTTACAAAGTCAAGGGTTGATAGATACTCAATAACATAGGTGGGCAGGGTTTGACTTCACAAGCTCTGAGTGAGAGGTAGGAAGAGAGATAGAGTAAATACAGGGTACCTACCAATTATTATTATTTCCTTTTTATAATTAAAACATTTTCTGAAAAAAATATAATAATATAATAATACCAACTCTTTTTTATGGTCATTATTATACAAAGTATACAATACATACAATACATTGAATACATACTCTGAAATTTTTGGCTGGTAATTTGGGTCATAGGTGGGCAAAGTTTGACTTCACAAGCTCTGAGTGATAGTTAGGAAGACAGAAAGAGTAAATACAGGGTACCTACCAATTATTATTATTTTCTTTTTTTAATTAAAACATTTTCTGAAAAAGTGTCACAAGTATTTGTGGCACTTTTTTCTAGGGCCTTCTTTCGAAAATAATTTCAGGTAGTTACTTTCATGACTACTGTCTAGCCTATAAGTTTAAATACTTTAAAACACCTTTTCTGAAACATCTTGTATTTGAATAGACAATTTTATTTCAATCTATAAATATTGAAAATAAATAAATAAATATATTAAGAGTTTGTATCTGCGTTTTCTTATTTTTTTTCTGATCGTTTTATACTAATTTATGGATAGGACCAAATAAAATTATATCAATACTATTATTCTGACCAAAATTTATATGCGGGTGTCACTGTTCCGAGTTACATACATGTGGGATAATTTTTTACTATAGGGTTTAAGTCGATATTAGTCCCAAAATATGTGGTGAGGAATTATTGTAGCTGAAAAGAAAACTTCTTTTAATTCAAAGATGATGGACGATCTGCATATAGCTGTTAATCGCATTTTCGGTGTATGTATTCATTTGTTCCCAGAGATGGATTTAAGTTAAATGGAGTCCCGTTTTGTTTTCTTAGTTTATTAATAAAAAGTGTCATAAATTCGATACTTAAAAATGGTGAAGTACAACTGATCTACTTCTACAAATAAAACTAAAATAAATTATTAATGTTCCCCTTATAACGAGTATGATATCCCCTTATAACGAGTAATAAATATTGCAATTGCTCTCCATTTTTTGTGAAACACTTGTTGTAATGTTCGATTAATGCAATTAATTAAATCGTGATAGAATTTGATTTTCAGTTGTAAAAATTAAATAATATTAATTTTAAAAGCAATTAAAAGTCAATTATTTGAAAAATTTCACATTTTCATGCGAATAACTCAATACACAGCTCAATACACACTAAAAATTAACGGCTTAAAATAAATATAATTGACACGCATTCTGATTAATTGATAATTATGATTGAAACACGCTGAACGTTATTCATAACTGACAAAGAAACGATCTTCCAACTTCTTTTAATTTAATAAGACTTAATATGATATTTGATATCTAATAATTTAAATATTAAGTGTAGTAAAATTTACTGATAACATTTTAACTCGCATAAATTGTAATTTTTATGTGGTTTACACAGTAGCCATAAATCTACATAAAGTTGTATTATTGAGTTCGTTAAAGTTAAAATATTATATAAAATCTGTGCTTGTTATCTATAGATTTACGATTGAAATTTTGTAATTCTTTTCTTATAAAGTTATATCTGTTATTCGTAAGTTAAGTTAGTAAGTGCACTTGTAGAATTGTTCTTAGCCAGAATGTATCCATTCAGTCGCGTCATAATCCCCGTAGACAGGCGATAATCCCTCAATTCTCGATTTTAAAACTGAAATATTACATTTTGTCTGAATATTACATTCTTTTCAAAATGTTTCGCAGGTTTTTAGCAAAATGGTTTTTTTTTTGGAGTAGTTGCTTTGCGTTTGAAAAATATTAAGACGTGTTTGGAACTTGATATAAATACCTATTAATTGATTTAAATACATAGTGAACTAAATAAGTTACTAAGTATATCTAATTTACTTTTTTGCCAGGACACTTGACAAGTACTATAAGCCACAAAAATGCATTTTATAGTTGTAAAATTTTATAGTTGATTTGTGCCTTATTCATTCGGTTTTCGGGAAAATGTTTCGCATCAAAGTTGTTGCACCAAATCAATTATAAAATTAAAAAAAAAAAGAAACTCAGATTGTGACGCCAGATTCGATTTCCCTTAAATTGAACTAAATGAACTTTGAACATGTTCAACGAATATGTCATATCATTGGAACCTATTCCGTTGTCTAACAACTTGTGAAAATGATTGTGGTTACATTACAATCTAGCCAGCACTATTATAATACGACTAATTTTATTGCTTGTTGCGATTTTCATATCCCTTAAAAGATTTTAGTACATGAGTATTAGTCAGGGAGACCAAAAGGTTTTTTCAGGATGATGAGCATTAAGTACTTTGTAGGTAGCTTCGTTTTGACAAGACGCCCAACTTTTTTAATTATAAAATTTTGGAAAACGTTATCGAAATTTTCTGGAAGGCGTTGAACATTGAGGATGGGAGAGTCCATTCCATTGAATTTGTAGGACGAAATTTTTTCCACATTCTTCACTTGATTATCTTACAATTAAACTTAAAAATAACTTAATGCTCGTAAACTTTGGATGAACGGTCAAATTGACATGTTCAACGGCTTCCAGAAAATTTCGATAGCTTTTTCCATAATTTTATAATTAAAAAATTTGGGCGTCTAGTCACAACGAAGCTGCATACAAAGTACCAGCTTGATGCTCATCATCCTGAAAAAACACTTTGGTCTCCCGGACTATATACCCTATGACATAAAATAGTTTATCGACTGGTATAGTTCGTAGTATTCATACTATGGAAAGTGTCAGGTTATTTAAGTCAGAATTTAATATAAGAATATTATGTGTGCTGGCTAAACTAAAGTCTATCTAGTTGGATTGTAATTTGGCTGATTTTACAATCTGAGCCCGACTAATACATAATAAGTTTATAACATCTCATTAAGATGAAATTTTATCGTCCTACTGAGTCGCGATAACATTTCGATATGTTTAAAACGAATGAATCGCTTAACACTGATTTATAATTTATGTTTACATAAATATGAACATAAAAATTGTGCTTTCAAAAGTCGAGTTATATCGGAGCCTGGTGTAGTGAAATATATTCCAAATCTATAAATTTTAAATTAAATCGGACATTTAATAAGAATCAAAGAAAAAAAGACGAAGATATATTACTTAGTTAGCGTCTAGAAGTGCGAAAAAAAGCAGAAAATAGAATTCTAAATTTGTGGATTGTTTACATGTAGTAAAAAATCTCGAGAGGGTATGCGAGTGAAAGTTTGCTATGCAGAACTGATCAGCCTGGGTTCACTGTGGGCTGTAGTTTTCAGTGAAGAAGAACCAGTAATAGAAAATTTTCAACGTTTATTCACTTTCCATTAAACGGAAGCTACAGTAATCGGCCCGATAATCGAAATAAAAATTGTCGCCATATTTCCACGTTTTGAGGTCACCGAAGTTTATTAACACCATTTTTGAGAAGTGTATGTGTGTACGTTCGTAAGCAGTTTTTTTCGTGCATGAACCAAAAATGATATCGATTTCGTTGAGGTGTCAATCGAAGCCCCTGGAAGAAAGTGGGAATTAGAAGGAGGGAAAATGATAAATTTTGAAATAATTCTCTTAACACTAGTTAAATAGGAAACTTCATTATAAGTAAAGTTGTAGGAAATAAAATCTACAACAAATTTTTTCCTGTAACTTTTTTGTTGTTGTCATGTATACCAATAAATATTCCCATTATTAATTATCTTAAAATTATAATTTTTTTTTTTTTGAAAACTAAGTAAAACAAGTGAAAGAAAAACGAAATCTATGGGTTTTAATGGAAAAATATTTTTTAAGAAAGTATTTTTTCTTAAGCTACTTACAGCAAATGTCGGTGTTTAAGTGAAACAATTGTGTCACCGTTAAAAATTTACAAACAGTAAACAAATACTGGAAAGATAATTGTTGGGACTCTTCATACCTCATGGGTCGTACTTAGAATATAACACTGATAGAGACAAATTTACCCTCGGGCTCTTGTTTAAGTATAGTATTAAAAGCTGATAATAAATGTGTAATCGCATCCATCAATTATGATTTGATCGATGTACAAAAATCAATTAACTATTATATAAAATATTCAAAATATAGAATATGAATAGCTATCTATTAACAAGTCACCACCATGTCACAACGGATCATAATTTATTAAAGTCTCAACACATTAACCATCCATTGTTCTAAAATAATATTCAAATTACATTCATGTACACACATTTTATTTACTTAGAAAATTATAAAATAATCATACCATCCGTAGTACAAGCCATTAATTAATCTGTTTTTTTTTTTTTAGTTCAATTTTTTGTTGTTTTTGATATTGTAAATATAAGGCTCCCTCACCTTCGTCTCGATTGTGCTCGCTCGAGCCACAAGACGCAGGTGTATGCATTTAAAGTCATATATATATATATTTTAATGTAATAAGACCATGTATATTATTATATAATAAGCCCCGCATGTGTGGGCCTCTGTATATAGGTATTTGATGTTACAAGGGACTCCGTTAAATTGACGTTTGATTGATAAATATTTTTGTATTTTTGTATATCTGTTTATTTGTTCCTTGAAAATATACATATAAATAACACGCGTATCTACTGCACAGTTCGTTATAAAAAAAAGAAAAAAAGTTGAGGATAACAATTGGTTTTAGTCAATTTATTTATGTACCCTGTGTATGTAAAACTTTTATCAATGCTGGATTAGTTTTGATAATTTTTACTAGCTTTTTGTTAAACATTATATTATTGAATGATAACTAGTCAGAACTCTAGGTTTTTGAAATAAAATATTAAATTCGCCCCATTTACCTAGATCAGTTTTTTGTATTATAAATACTTATTTCGACTACAATGTAGTCATCATCAGTATAAATTAGCTAGTCAGAGTAATTTCAATATAATTTAAAATCTATTATATTTTAAATCCAGTATATTTTAATTTAGTTAATTTTCTATTTATTTTTATTTTTGTCTATTGATCTCGACTTTATATCTATTTCTAATTGTCAAAGAGTAAAGTACGACTAGCTAATTTATACTGATGATGACTAAATTGTAGTCGAAATACGTATTTATAATACAAAAAACTGATCTAGGTAAATGGGGCGAATTTGATATTTTTGCTTTTTGATGCAATTATTTCATAATAAAATGAACCTTCATTGATTTCGAGATTGAGACATAGTTTTTTGATGATTTAAAAAAAATGTAAATTATACATATATTTATTTATAAAATTTTAGAACACTACATCCCGCGCTATAAGTTGAGAGTGTTTTTGGTCATTTAGCCTCACTTTTAACTTCTGCAAATTTACGAAAAGTCTAATTGTATCGTAAACTTGCAGTAAACAAATTAGCAGAACTATGTTTTATTTCAACTCAAAGTTAACTACTTTACCGCTCAGGGAGCGGTTGGGCCTGAATCTACACTTATGGGAACATTTTCTTTCAATTTTAATTTTCAAAATGTAATACTACACCAATTTTCAAAACTATGTTCGATCGCTTTTTTGTTCAAAACTCTTCATGATTGATCCCCCACCCACACTCTCCGTCTCCAATGAGACTTTTGCAAAATGCGGCTCTTGCCTTGACGATATCATTGGAAACTTATGAGAAAAATTCACGGCTATGTTCGATCAGTTCTCTTAGACCATTATGTAAATAATTGCCAAATACTTTCTTATTGTGAATAAAAACTATTATTATTAATTAATTTTATAATTAAATTTCAAATTTTTCCCCAATTCCTAGAACAATTAATTTAATTTTATAAATACGTATTTCGACTACAAAATAGTCATCGTTAGTATGAATTAGCTAATCGTAACTATCTCCGGGATATAAAGTCAAAGGATATGTTATTCGTTGCTAATTTCGTGGGTGTCTCACGCGATGATGACTACTTTATAGTCGAAATACGTATTTATAAAATAAAAATAATTGCTCTAGGAATTGGGGCAAAATTTGAAATTTAATTTCAAAAAATCTAGAGTTCTCTTTCATAATCTTTAAATAAATTTTATGTTTTCCCCCGTACGCCTCTGTTTATTTTGATTATTATTAATTTTATGTATCCCCTTGTATGGTGGGAGCTTGGGACCGAGTCTCCGTGGGCCTTTGCTTAAAGACGGCACTGTCTTCATATTTTCACAGCAAGGAACTTAAGAAAAAATCGATACCGATCATTGTTATTCAAAATTTAATTTAATTTTCTTATTTTCAATACATTTTTACACCCGTCCAAACGGGCCTCTAATTTTATCCCGGACCTTTGCCGATATATTCTTCCATCGTTTGAACATAAAATGTAAATCCTGATGATTTATATGTAATTTCGTATACAAAAGGTATAAAAAATAGTTTAAATAACTCGAAATTATCTATTTTGATGTGTATTTGAATCTTTTCCTTAAAGTACACAGACAAAAAAAACTAGGAGGTTGTTAATTTGATTTAAAATACAATGTAAATTGACCTAGTTTTTGGGAGGTATTATTTAGGACAAAAATATCAGAAAAAAATTTCTCCACCTGCATCTTTTATTCATCTCAAAAAGTTATCATTATTTAATGATACGCATCGAAAAAAAAGTTACTTGTACGGTTTAATAAATTAAGTGTACTTTAAGTAAACAGTAGTTTTCGAAAAAAAAAAAATTATAAGGGACAGTAAGTAAAACCATGGAAAAAATGACATTATTAACGCAAATTATAGGGTATTAAAACCATTGTAGGATTGTCAAAGTTTTTTTTATATATAAAACATCATAAAATAGTTGTATTTGCCCTGGCTGGGATTGAGTATGCAAAAACCGAGGAGCGAATTATTTCGTTAGTTGATGGTTGCGTATTTGGTCCATGTACTACTCATGGACAATTTTATCATTGATTTGTCCTTATTTAGTCGGTTTTCGAAAAAAAATGCATCGGATGCAACATATTTCCAAATTTTATCGAAACATATTTCCAAAAAAACGAATGGTACAACTAAAAATTTTGAAAAGTGAGTGGTACGATTTTGGGTGATAGTACTTCCACTATCTTTTAAGAGTGCGAATATTTATTCGCACTCTTAAAAGATATCCTTCATTTTCGAAAAATCGCATTTGAAATTGTAAAATTGCTTTTTTGGTAATTCTAAGAAGTCCGAATTACTGATTGAGATGAAATTTGCCAAATAGCTTCTACATTTAAAAATTTTTGTTACATAAATATAATGGCTATAAAAAATAATCGATCCACCTCAAAAAGAAAACTGGGTAGTATATATCAATATATTTTTTTAAGTAGTTTTCTCTTAAGGACGTTCTAGCACTGTATTATCTAATCAGGACAAAAAACCGGTTTGATTTTATTATAGCACAAATACAATAACACACACATACAACACATAGACAAATACACTGTTCATATATACAAAATTATGTTATTTTGAAGAAAACAAATAATTTTAAACTTTTATATATCGAAAACAAAACGGTAACACACGATTTAAAAAAAAATTTATATAATAAATATTTAGCATACTCTCCTAGTTTTTTTTAAACTTCTGTCGAGTATTTTTTCGCGATAAAATTTGAATTCGATCGGAAAATATGTGGTTGAATACCCCAAGACAGTTGTGAAGATTTTAAAGAGCAACATCCATTTTTATATACTTCGATGAACTTTCGAAGACCTTAACGAAAACGTATGCTCACTGGTTTTCAGCCCACTCAACTTCTAGTAGTATCGACTCTAATATATATCTTTGAGAATGGAGATGTATATGTTATATATTGGACAAGATTTAATGTACACTACTTAAGTAGATGTTAATAATGACTTATTTTGTGGTTTAACTTAAGGTAGTCGTTAAAAATCTTTGTGTGTGAATTTAACTTTCATAAAAATTATGACAAAGAAATATTTGTCACCTCAATTGATAAATAATTTCTTTCTTAAACGTTATATGGTAGGTGTGACTAACTGTACCTTGCAGCTTTTCCGTGTGAAATAAATATATTAATGGGATGTTAATTTAAATCATTCAGTCCGATAATTATACATATTTCTCTAAACTTTTGGATACAAGATATACCCAAACACATTTAAAAAATTTTTGTCTACTGCCATTTTCTCGCTTTAAAATGGCTAAGCCGGCGATATGAAACGGTTTTCACTGCATGGAAGATAATTTGGCCGGATAATATATATTCTATAAAAATTTCTTGTTTTATGTACTCGTGACGTGAAGGATGTTGTGTCCAAAATCTATCTTTTAACTATGATGGTTTAATTTCAAGACAAAAAATATTTCCATATTTTACCACCGCTTCCACCAAAATTTGAATACATCTTTCGTGGTATATTTTCGAATTCCCTCATTAGTTTGTTGTGAATGTACCAAGATTTCCTGGTATAGTTAATGTTAAAACCTATGATATCAGGTATTTAATAAAAAAATATCGAATTTAAAAACTCTAAAGGTATATATTATTGTAATTTTCCTGATTTAAATACGTAAATACAAAGTTTGTTGGTAGGTACGAAGAGTATCCTGGCGACGTATGAATATTTCACCAAGGTGACTAGATATTGAAGTTCACGATATCTTCCCCACTACCTAAAAAAAGTACAAAACAAGTTCATCTAAATGATCTCAAATTATTGTGTTGCCATCAAAATTGGATACATTTGCAAAATTTCAAATACGACAACAAATGACTGAACAGTGATTAAAAAGATTAATTCTTATAGAGATCATACGAGATTGAATCTAAACGCAGTCAAAATTTGCTCTCCTTCGAATAGCTCTTCCTTGGGCATATCAGTGCACCACAACTATTTCAGAAGCTGTCACAATGAGGAGGAAGGGGAAATGATGACCCATATTCTATATCACTGTCAAACTCTTGTTATGAGAACTAAATTGAATGGTTCAAGGAGTAAAGGCTCTTTGTAGGGTGGTCCACCTTTTGCAGGTATCACAATAGACTTCGTGGCCTAAGTGTGTACCACCCGGTAAGCCACCGCCATAAATTTTTGAAAGTTCTTTTCTGCATTTACCTGTAATAAAATTCGTAACGTTTTAGAGGAACCACTTGATATAACAAGACACCAGAATGATACAGTTTTGCATTATTTAAAATCCCAAATTTTCTGCATGAATAAATCTTCATTGTCATTTCAAACAGAACCTTTTGTTTCTGCAGATTATTAAATTTTAATTGCAGGAATATAAACTTTTTATCATAATACAATCGAACATCAATTAATTAGTGTATTTTATAATGAATTTATTGTTTTTTTTTACTGTCCCAATCAACAACACCGAATACACAGTTGCTACAACTAACTACAGTTACCAGATGGTTTTTTTTTGTATAAGTGCCTCCTGATTGTCTTAAGATATTTAAATATGTATAAGTAATTATTATCTAATTGAAAATACCATAAAGATATTAAAATATGATAATAAAATATTTAATGTCTCCCTCAAAAAATATATATACTACATATATATACAATCATTACTTCAAACATAAATGATTTTTATACCCAGTATATGTAAATATACAAGGTATATTAAGTTTAGTCACGACTTTTTAACGCTTGAAAATATTAATCCTTGACAAAAATACTTCACAAAGGTATTCATAAAATGGCATATACGACCGTCCGTCTGTGAATACGATAACTCAAAAACGAAAAAAGATAACGAGCTGAAATTTTGTATGTGTGTTCTATAGCAAAAGCGTGAAGTCCGTTAATAGGCAAAATCAGAACGAGTCTCTTCCCACCATAGGGGAAAAATACATCTTTGAAACCGTAAGAGATACAAAAAAATTCAATAACAAAAAATCTTCTTCTTTTTAAATTAAACAACTTTTGTTTGAAAATTTTTTTCATGACCTCAATATTTTTCTCATAATTTGTGATTAAATGTTCCTCGGAAAGCGAATTGTTAACAATTCAAATACGCAGAATTGTTAACAATTCAATCATTGATACACAACTCAGTATATACTGGGTATTCAAACAATTAACTCGGTTAGTTGTTATATTACTTGTTTTAATACATTGTTATATGGGTGTTTTGAAAGTAAGACTGTCTGTTTTTTTTAGTGTCCTATGTTGATATCGTAAATTATAAAACATAATTATATTTATTTATTTTTTTATTTAATGTATTAATAATTAAGAAAAATATGGACTGTGAAAAATCTGTCCGTAAATATGTTTTCAAACCACCTGTGAAAATAATATCAATTATACACAGTGTTCGAAAGAATAGTACCGAAAATAAGAAAAATAGTTCATATGAACATGGTTCTGGAAATGCTTCACTTTCGAGGTATAGCAGCACTTTCGAGAAAAAAGTATCGGGGCGAAAATTTTACTAAACATCTATAATGGATTGTTTGTACCAAAATATTTCATTTGTGGTCTTCGAAATCCAAAAAAGTTCTACAACACTTTTAAGTTTGGCATTTTTGTTTGTCATTATTTTAATAAATATGTTTGTTTCAGTATATTTATTCGGTAAATGCACAGTTGACGAGACTAGCGGTAATGTGATAAAAATGCACAACACTACAGGATGGGTTCAAAACTCGGCTATAGTTTGACATGTGGTTAAAAGATGGCTTCTAGAAAATATTCTATTTTTTTCTTAAATTCATTATTTTATTATGTGGAAAACTATACCTGAATCATACATAATTCACCTCACAAAAATTGAATATTTATAGAACCTGTCCCCTTTTAATTAACCGCCCCTTTTATTTTCTTAATAATTGACAAACTGCCGATGTCGGGATTCGAACCCATAACCTCCCAGTTTCCAAGTAGACATACTGAGCAGACATAACGCCTTAGACCACTCGGCCACTTGGACTGGTATAACCGTTCTTAAACAAGAGACGAAAAATGACTAGTTTTTGAAAAATTTTCAAGTTTCCAAATAAAGCACTAAGGCATGCTAGTTTACAAGAATATTTTTTCATATTTTGACAGCTTCTTAATTCTCACGATTATTATTCCGTCTCGACTTGAATGCAAATACAATAAACGCCGTAAGGTTTTGTATCGTTTAAAATATAATTTAACAATATTGGAATAATTTTTGGATGTAGGTAGAAGTATAGGTAGGTACTTACTCCAATTATTACAATGTTAGTATACCGTAAGGTATAAAACATTTATTTAAAAACTGATCAGTTTACAGTACAAATTGGAACGTGGCCGATTGTCTCTCTTAATGTAAATTTAATGAGTTAATAACAATATTAAATAAAACAAAAATCGCATAAAAATCATTAAAATGAAAGTTTTTATTAATGGGTTCAATTCATTATTTCAATCGTTATTATTTTAACCGCATAAGGCACAGACCACCGTAAAAGAAATTATAATAATTATAACTTTTCAATTTATATAAAAAAGGTTGTAAAATATCTTGTTTGTTTTTAACTAGCTAGCTTACAGCCGGCTTCGCACGGTAAAATAATTTTAAGTTGCCTTAAAATTAGCTCAGTTTCTAATTGAGATATTTAAAAAAAAAACTCAACATTTAAAACCTTCTCCTCAGTAGAATCTATCAAGTTACCAAGTGTCATTAAAATTACTTTTTAGTATACTTGCACTAGATCTTGGGCTTCAATATTGCCTTTAATGCAACCCATATGTCGACCAGTTACTCTTCGTAGCCACAAACAAAGTTGTAGCCATTAAATAGTCAAAATAAAACTTTGCTTTAAAGTCCAATAAATTGTATTTTTTTTATTGTATTTTACTCCTTGAGAATCGATTTTACATATATGCACTCGGTATTGAAAAAAAATATATGAGCAGTAAAATATAGTGATAGAATGACCTCCTTACGATTTTTCAGTCAGATTCATGAATCGCTGTGTAAGAGTCGTACGTAGGTTATGCTGTGTACGCCTTTTACTGCACTCAGTCAGTCAGTATTAATATGGTATATAATGTACATAATATGAATATGTGCTTTCTATTTATGAGACATTTAATTATTAGTGTAGTTTATTTATATAAATATTTTAAAGTTTCGATAATTAATATTATTATTGTGGATTATGAATATTGATAATTATATTCACATAAAGTGAAAATTATATAAACTATGGAAGAAACTGGTGTAGATAATAGTGCCGGAACATCCGATGGGTGGGTGCTAGGTAGGTTATAACTCATGTATTAATATGATATATATGGTATATATGAACATGTACGCTTTCAATTTATAGGACATTTAATTATTAGTGTAGTTTATATAAATTTGTATGAGCTGTACGTATAATTAAATATTTAATTTAGTATGGACAATGTATATGGGGCAAAGGCAATTGTTCTTAAGGAGTAAACTCCATATGCGTCGGAGCTGACACACACACTTTTTTTAAATTTGTATTTGTCTATTTTCAAATCAAACAGCTTTTCCAAGCTGTTCGATAAATTTCAAATAAATTCTGAGAATCGTTCATAAAATTCTATGTAACAAAGTTGTCTTTTAATTGATTTTATAATATTCAGTATTAGATCAGATTTTTGTGTAAAAAAATCCCGGCTATGGTCCAAGAATTCGAAAAAACGATCATAGCTTGATATCAGCCTAAATAAGTTGATATTTTTGCGCCCTTCATTAATATGAAATTCAAACGAAACAAAAAAACAATTTTGATTGAATATATCCATGAAGCAGCTGTGAAATATCTGACCAACCCGCTTAGTTAAGAATAATTAAAATTTTTTAAATTATAATTCTATGACGTTGCAAAAAATTTTCTTAGTGTTTAAGGATTCTTTATATTAATTTTTTATTTCTGTGGATAACAGGTAGGCAGGCCACAATTTAAAATAACCCAAAAAAAAAAAACAAATCATTCATATATTAAATAGATGTTTATTGTGATTTTTAACGCCTTGTGTTTATCAACACACACTAAAGTATTTAAAAATAAATTTAAGGGCATTGCCAATGACCGGAGTACGTTAAGCCCAGTATACACTACTAGTAATATTGCTGATAATAAATGGCATTGGCAAACTTTACAATTTTATTCGACATGTTGACAAATGAGTCGGGAATTCACAATTTTTGTGATTTATTTTACTCTCGAAACCAAGTACAACCAAGTCTTTGAGCAATCATCTAAAATCGATGCACCCGGAGCAGTGTAGCTTGTTTAGCATGGGATTAACCTACGAAACAGGATGGAACCTGATAAGACAGTGATATTGCACTTTATGCAATATAATGCACTAAATTTTACTCTAATATACTGAAAATTCAACTCTAATATAAAGATTATTAAAAATTATAACCATCTTTTTCCTTTATTCATGTACCTAAATTAAGTATATCTTTAAAAAAAACTTTTCATATAAAGCCTTGAAATATCCGTAAACGCATCCGCGTCCCGTAATATTTACTTAATACGTGAACTATATTTTAATAAATAATTAAATTTTTTAGGTTTTATACTATATTTAATTAAAATTTTATCAATCGAATTTAACATCTTTCTTTACTACTTTTATTATTCTACTAATATGGATTTTTAGAATGCATATTAAAACTTTCAGTCACGCCAATGAAGTATAGCTTCTAACACGTTTACATAAGTGTACACGTCCGATAGTTTTAAAATCTTCAATTTGAACCAAACCACCGATTGCATAATTCAATACCATTTGAGTGAAGTGTTTTAAATGATAATAATATTGTTAAATGTTTAGTGTTAACATTGTTATTTTTTTGGGTGTAAACTAGCCTTTACTTACCCAGAAATCTCTTGTTTGTATTATTTATTATCTGAACTAATCATCTAAATAGTTTTTTGTTGTTGTTGTTATTTTTTTTGAAAATAACTTGTTTATTGTTATATACAAAAATGTGTTTAATTATCCTTAAATTAGTTCACAATAGGTGCACTTCAAAATCAATGAATATTTTTTTTTACTTCTAGGGAAGGATTTTTAGAAGCAAAACAATACATTCTTTCACATCAATTATTTCAGAAATTTTGTGAAATACGAGTATATATATTTAAAGATGTTAACATGGAATTAAATAACAAATTTTGCCCCAATTTGGTGAGACACGCACCAAATTAGCAACGAGCAACATATCTCTGACTCCATATCCCAGAGACAGCTTCGATTAGTTAATTCATGCTAATGATGACTACCTTGTAGTCGAAACGCGTATTTATAAAATACAAATAATTGTTCTAGGAATTGGGGCACAATTTGAAATTTAATTTCAAAAAACCTAGAGCTCTCTTTGATTATTTTAATAATGTTTATATGTTATCATGGCTTAAGTGAAAAAAAGCTTGTAAAACCAATCCATACGTGATTTTAATTGCATTCCGGCTTCTGCTATCCAAGTGAATGTAAGTTGAATGCTAAAAATTTTCGCTTCCCGACTGCAAAGGATATTATTGGAGCGTTTAAATCTATATGGGATTCTTTATTACCTTTTAATGTCGCTTGCTTATATTTAATGAATGGGGCGTCACTAGATTCACCTTGATCCTGAAAGTAACATGTAAAGAAAACAATTTTGACGCCAATACTGTTGTATGTGTAGAATATTTTCGAAATTCCTATAAATGAACTTCGTGTCCAAATGATAGTTAGCTACTAATTGAACTCAATGAGTAACAATTTTATCATGATAGAACAATTGTTTGCTTGAACAGTGCTTTTTATCTATTTCTTTTTAGTTTACCTAACTTAATTTTCTATTTCATTTGCAATAAATTCTTGAAATAATAATTGTAAACTGTGGATTATTATTTTGTAACGTATTTTACCTCTATATACAGACTACAAGGTAGTATATATATCTTACGCCCGGGAGAAGCTGCATAGGGGTTATATAAACCAGAACGTGTATATTCTCTTGGACAGTCAAGCTATGCTAGTCTTGCCTGAAATCAACTAAGGGGGTGGCCAGGGAGTGCCTAGAGAAACTACTGGAGCAGGCAAAATGGAACAACGTTAAATTGATCTGGAAATCAGGACACAGTGGTTTTCAAGGAAACCACTGTGACCTTAGCAGATACCTTAGCGAAGGGAGTACTGTTTCAGAATGCATCTAAGGGACTGTCGAAAGAATCACTAGCTGGAAGAGTGGACAAAGATAGATAGGAAAAAGTCTTGGAATCCAGTCATACTCGTACAACAGTAGTTTGAAGAAAGTATTAATGAAGATATACATGTGATCACTGGAAAAATATACCGCAACAAAAACTAGGGAAAACACTGTTTAGGGAAGCATTAAAGAGGCTGTCCATCTGAACAGCATAACCCTTCGAAGGCTTAGCGGATTCATTACCGGACATTATCACCTATGAAAGCACCTACACACAATAGGACCCTACAATGGATCCGTTATCTGCAGACGGTGAGGAGAAAAAACCATTCAGCCACATCATCTTTAACTGCGAATGTCTCGATTATAGCAAATATGTTTGGTGCATTTACCCCAAATATATGAACCTTCTGGAAAACCTGTTTAACAAGCTCCTGGCTAGAAAGGGGAGGGTCATATGATCTAAGTGCAATACTCTTCATACCCCAAGATTCATCTAGATAGATAGATTGTAGAGGCTACCCTGGACGGGCTACACTTCGACCATAAGGTCCATTGTGATACCTAGGGACGTGAGTGGAGCGGAAGGAATTCTTGTGTATAGACTAGGAATCAGTAGGATATGCGGCTGCTGCCGACTATGATAGGAACTATGCCGATAGTCATCTGGAGTTCGTGAAGGAAACTGCAGAAAACCTTCTCAAGCATAGCCGGTTACTTCGTTCTTGTGCATACGCCGACAGTTTAATCAATTCACCGCCCCTTTTTTTTCTTAATTATTGACAAACTGCCGATGTCGGGATTCGAACCCATAACCTCCCAGTTTCCAAGTAGGCATACTGCGCAGACATAACGCCTTAGACCGCTCGGCTACTTGGACTGGTAAAATTCATCAATCTCTCTCTATAAAAAAAAATTATTCTAAAATTAAAAAAATAAAATAATTTACGTATTATATTAAAAGAAAAACGTCTTAATTCGTTCAGTTCGTATATATATATATATATATATATATATATATATATATATATATATATATATATATATATATATATATAGAGGTTGTGCGGTAGTTCGTTTACAATTTTTTTGTAACAAAATACATCAGCTCACATCTCTGAGAGATATACAGATAGAAACTGATATGATACACAACTCAAATGATATGTTGTTAGTGAGTTAAGTGTGCTTAACTTTTAAGTGAACTTATACACCATAATAATATATATAGGTGGGTACAGTATATACTATAAGTTAAGTAATAAATACACGTATTAATCTATCTCTTTGTGTATAGTTAAATTGAGCCATAAATGAAATCAAGAATATAAATTTTATTTAAACAGAGACATGAATGACAAAGATGATACATGAATTTACTTTGTAACTAATTTACTTCTTATTTAATTTTTAACTACATATTCATCTACTTACACACAATAACAAAATTATTTGCAGATATATATTCACATGATATTCGTTGAATATTCGCTCCGAGCACAGGCGTACTCCGCGCCATGCGTGGTCAAAAAGCAACTTCATGACCAATGCCAGTGTATAAAAAACCATAGGCGCTTAACAAGAATAATTAATTAAATTAAAAAAAACAACATGTAAAAACTAAATTAACTGTAACTTTTTGTTAAACGCCTATGGTTTTTATACACTGTCATTGGTCATGAAGTTGTGTTTTGGACCACGCATGGCGCAAAACTAAAAGCAATTTTAACAAGAGTAATTTCAATGAAATTTATTATTTTTTAATTGATTTTGTTTAATTTTTTATTTATTTTTATTTGTGTCTGTTGATCTATATTTTCTATCTATTTCTAATTTTCAAAGAGCATATTACAACTAGCTAATTTATACTGATGATGACTACTTTGTACTCGAAATATGTATTTATAATACAAAAACTGATCTAGGTATTGGGGCGAATTTGAAATTTTATTTCAAAAACCTAGAGTTTTCATTAATTATCATTAATTATCATAGATGAAAATAAGAGCTAAGATTTCTAGCTCTAAAGTATGCCATCTGCTGGAGAAATGATTAACTTAATTTTGTATGTAAAATATACTTGTTTAACGATGTTTACATATTTTTATACAATTTTTTTCATCAAAATTATTAGCTAGTATTCAGCAAAATTTGTCGGTGATGAGCTAACAAAACCACCTGTATAAAATCAAAAATTTACTGTACGTTTCAATTTTTGTTTATTGTAAATGACATGAAATTTGATACATATGAAAAGTAACATAAAGTCATCAAAAATAAAAACTCTGAGCTAAAACATATGCGTAAGTTTATGATTTTGCCTTATATATATATATATATATATATATATATATATATATATATGTATGTGTGTGTGTGTGTGTGTGTGTGTGTGTGTGTGTGTGTGTGTGTCTATAAAAACAGTACAAATAATTTTTATGGCTAACCAATTGCTACAACACCAAACAGAATCATTATTACAAATAAAATAAAATGTATATACAAAAATAAATTGTACTTAAATATTATTATTTACTGCAAATACTTAACCAAACATACTTAAAGGATACCATAAAAATCAGTCGTAATCATGTATTTGATATTTGTTATGGTGCATTTCATTTAAAATGAATAAAAAGGTGATAATGTCGAACTGTGAAACACAAAAGTAGCGTTCTTTTTTCAAATTTTTATAATTGATTTGGTCTTTATGTGTTTGGTTTTTGGAAAAAATGTCTTCCGTAAAAAATTGTTTATTATTATTAATATGCTAAAAACATTTAGTCGAAACAAACATTTTCTCAAAAATCGAATGCACAAGGTACAGGATCAAATAAAAATAAGTAATGTAACAACTAACTGAGTTAATTGTTTGAATACGCAGTATATACTGATTTGTATATCAATGTTTGAATTGTTAACAATTTTTGAACTGTCCCGCAATTTATAAAAAAACTCGTATGATTTTAAAGATGGGTATATTTTTCTTTGAACACAAATTATGGGAAAACTATTGAGTTTATGGAAAAATTTTTCAAATAAAAGTTGTTTATTTTAAAGAGAAAAAGATTTTTTGATTCTAAACTTTTGTTATATCTCTTACGGTTTCAAAGATAGGCAGTTTTGCCCATTTTGTCCAAACATGGTCCGATTTTGCCCATTAACAACCTTACTTTTTTACTCTAGAAGGCAGAAAAAGATTCAGCTCGTTATTTCTTTTCGTTCTTGAGATATCGCGTCCACAGACAGACAGACGGACAGACGGAAATGGACTAATTAGGTCATTTTATGAACGCCTATAACAAAAATTTTTTTCGCCGATCAATATTGTCAAGCGTTACAAAGTCGGAACTGAACTTAATATACCTTGTATGTTTACATAATACTGGGTATAAAGATGGAAAAGTGAGAGCTACTTTTGTGATCCATATGACAAATCGAATAGAATACAGATTATTTCCACCAATAGATCAGACTTAAACAAAATAGTAAGAGTGAAAAATTATGTTCATGATGAGCTTTATTGTAACCCAAAGTATATATAGTCGAAAGCATGGTATACAAAAGTTATATTTCTCATCATTTGTAAAGTTATACCATTGTAGAAGGAGTAGGGCGAGATTGGCTAGATTGACATTACTATTCTTTTTAATCCAACAATACATCCGTAAAATTTCAGCGCCTGATTTGGTTTCAGTTTAAGTATCGTCAGACAGGCAGTAGAAACGCAAGAGACTACAATGCGCGGATATGTATAAACCCAAAAGACTTTAATGATTGAGTACTATACAAACCCAATAATTACCCAAATCCGCAATAAATAATATGGTATGAGACACTCATACAACCTCTATATACTATAGATTAACAAACGGTTTCAACATATATCATTCAATTCAACAATGGAGTAGAATGCATACACACATAATATAGAGGTATATTGTTTTCGATGTTGAAATTCGATATTGCCATTTTGCCGATCGTTTTGAGGTCCCCTGATACAAAAAAACCCATTTTGACCATTGGTGTGTCGGTGGGTGTAAATATATTGGTGTGTGTGTGAAAATTGAACTAGTTGAAACATTCTAAGTATTACTGTAAGTAATATTAAACATACATTCACCAGTCCAAGTGGCCGAGTGGTCTAAGGCGTTATGTTGCGCAGTATGTCTACTTGGAAACTGGAAGGTTATGGGTTCGAATCCCAATATTGGCAGTTTGTCAATTATTAAGAAAAAAAAAGGGCGGTTAATTGACTAAACTGTTGAGAGGGATTTCTGCAGTTTCCTTCACAAGCTCCAGATGAATATCGGTATAGCCCCTATCATAATCGGCTGCAGCCGCATATCTTACCGATTCCTAGTCTATACACAAAAATTCCTTCCACTCCACTCACATCCTCACATCGTTAGGCATCACAATGGACCTTATGGTCGAATTGTAGCCCGTCCAGGGCAGCCTCTACAATCATCCATAAACAAACAAAAAATATTTCAAAGTGTAGAGCTTTCGCACAAAAAAAGTGACTACATTAAGAGAACGCAGAAATACATAAGTTAAAATGTTTAAATCATAATCAGAATCCAATATCAGGATGAAGACAAATTTTTAAAATACTTTCAACTGCTCTTAGCCATTATTTATCTTCTTCTGTACAAGGACGAAGAGACTAAGGACTTTTTTTGTTGTTGTTATTGTTGTAATTTCTTTAACATAAAAGATATATTGGATTGTAATGCCCTCATAAATATTCGAATAATCAGTGTTGATATTTAGTCAGGGTCGTGTCTAAAAAAACCTGCGTTTTGAATATTGCAAAACTCAATTGTTGCAGAGGTGTATTGACGAATCGTAGAGAGGGTACTTCATCCAAAGATCTCTGTGTTCTCATATCACATTAATACTAATGATAAATAGTTAATCAATATGTCTTTATAAAAATTGATGAAACTGAAGATTCTATAGATCTTTATAGAGATTCTCTAAATATGGAGATTGGTAAATATCTTTATAGTACTCAATGTCAAGGGCAAGTTGTTATATTATCATGTCAAATGTATCTGATGTTAATTTAAAAGGAAATAGCGTATAGTTTACTATGAATATACATCCACATAGATGTATAAAAACATGACTTGTGTTTTATATACTAAGGAAATGCGTATATGTGTATGAATGTATACTCAAACGTATGTGTTTACAATCTACAAGTAATTACAAATATTTGTTGCGAATGTCCTTAGAATACATAAATCACTCTTGTAAGTAAATCTGTATGAAAAATAATTGTTGTGGCGCTCCTGTGTTGGATAATTTTTGTACGCAATTCTCAAACATATATCTTACCTTATAATGCCTTTTGGACATCTATACGATATTAAATCAAAGATTTAACAAAAAATATATATTTCACATATAAATGAATTTTATTACAATTTATTTATAAAATTTATTTTCTCGATTAAATTTAATGATTGTACGATATTTTACATAAATTTATTAGTATCCGATTATTCTTCACAACTCATGTAAAATTAAATTTTCTCTTCGAGTATACACTGCTGTATGCGGTATGTTCTTCGAAACGTAGTTAATTGTAGAAAAACAACTTTTACATCAATTTTGTAGACTTTTCAAAGCTGAATAATTGTTATAATTATACGCTTTTTATTAGTTTCACCTGTATGTATGTTTGTATGTATGTATGTATGTAACCGACCCTTTTGGGCTCGATTTTCTTCTACTTTGAACGATCAGATTTAATTCAAATTTTGCACACCTGTCAAAGACCGATGACAATGCAATAATTCGATTAAAATATCCGATTATCCTGATTAGATTAGCCAGGATTCATCAATTTCCCAGATAAGTTACTGACTAAAAAAAAAATGTGTGTGTGTGCAAGTCACACACGGTAGAAGTGAAACTTCTGAAAAGTCCCTGATTAAAAATACTTATTGAAAAGTATTGAAAAAATAAGTAATAGTTTAAAAAATTATAGTTTAAAAAACTAAAAAACACGCTTTTATAGAAAATTCAACTAAAAAATAAAAATTAAATAATAGTTTAAAAAAACTAAAAAAACACGCTTTTATAGAAAATCCAACTAAAAAATAGAAAATAAAATTTAATAAATTTGGATTAAGAAAAGTGTAAATAAGAAACAAATGTATATTAATGGAATAACTATTGACACTATGCACCCCACGCTTTTTTCCATTAATATACATTTGTTTCTTATTTACACTTTTCTTAATCCAAATTTATTAAATTTTATTTTCTATTTTTTAGTTGGATTTTCTATAAAAGCGTGTTTTTTTAGTTTTTTTAAACTGTTATTTATTTTTCATTTTTTAGTTGAATTTTCTATAAAAGCGTGTATTTTAGTTTTTTAAACTATAATTTTTTAAACTATTTTTTACTTTTACTATTATTTATTTATTATTACTTTTCAATATTTTACAGTTTAGATACGAAAAATATTTTGCGATTAAAAGTTAACAATATCAATTTTTAATGAGTGGGATTCATTGTAGATGTTAATGTACTATAAAAATTTCACGTAGAAAATTGTTCTACGATTCTCTGTTCTTGCAAAAAATTGACTTAAAAAGAATTTTAGACTGTAAACAATGTAAATAATTTTTTATTGCTTTGATTCCGAATGTTAATTTTTTAGTTATTTATATCAAAATTTGCTTCTTGGAAGTTTCGGCTAGAAATAATTTATATTTCGGAAAAAACTAAAATATTGAACTATTGGCCACAATAAATAAGATGTTTTTAATGAACATTTTTCTTTTGCGATCACTACTTCTCCCTATTTTAATATTTATTACTTTTCTTAAATATTTCGCTAGATTTCGCCATTAAAGTTTGTTGAAAAAACATTTCTCAAATGATATTTTATAAAATCCTTTACAACTAAATACTGGTTTTAAATAATATGTTTGTTTTTGTTTTTAAATTGTTTGCTCGAATCTATTAAAAAACATGTATAAATATAGTATAAAAACTCTTACATAAATAAATAACAAAATGTCTTAATTCTGTCGAAAACAAATAAAATTACATTTTTCTTGGGCAAAACAATTATTTATTTCTACATCTTGTGCAATGTACTACATACTTGAATGAATGCTTCATCAACATATATGAAGATGCCTTTAGGCTGGATGAGTACCAGTGTGTTTGTCTAAAACATTTCCAACTTTAATATTCTAACACTATAATAATTGTGTTCATAAAATCATATAAAAAATTCGTTATGCAGGAGTTGCTGCTTCAACTTAGCGAATTTCCTTTTGAATGCATAAATCACTCTCTAGCGGTTATAATTTTAGTGTGACCAAAATGAAATATCATATTTGATAAGATTTTAGTATTTGATTGGTCAATTTTATTACTAAATGACATAAGTCAAGGGGAAAGGGGGCATAGAGAAAGAAGAAAATATAAAATATAAAATATCTCTCTTAATATTAGAACAATCGAAAAATGTATAATGAGGAAAGTTGTAGTAAATCAAGTTTGCTACAATTCATTACGTTATCATTTTTTCCAAACTCTAATGTGTACAGAGATATTTAGAATTTAGAATTTAAACTTTCAATCTTTAATTGTAAATATTTCTGTAAATATTTCTAGTGTAACAGAAAAATGATAAAAAACAAAAGTATAGTAACACTAAGTACCTAGAACTTTACTATTTTTCGATTTTTCAAATATTAAGGGAGATATGCCTAATTTTGTGTTTCCCCCTTCCTCTAAACCCACCTTTATCCTTGCCCGATGTTACCCATTATCGATTTTAACTTTTTGAATACCAAAAGCGCTTCAAATACCAAATTTTATTCCAATCGGTATAAAACTGTAACCGCTAGAGAGTCCACAGACACATAAATTTATATATATATATATATATATATATATATATATATATATATATATATATATATATATATATATATAATATATATATAAGTGATTTTTAATATCTAGTAGGAAGGATCGATGGACATTTTATGAAATTTCCTTTGGAGAAAATTGCTTAAAATGTAAAAACTTGATTTTTTTAAATTTTCAGCACCCTCTACGAGTAGAAAAATGGATATCTGCATTCGATTAATTTAGGTAGTTTTTAATTAATATTGAGTTTTAATGCATTGCTCTTATAGATAAACCCATATTTTTTACACATATTTTGACATATTTTGATAATTTTCAGTTGGAATAAAATAAGCGAGATTAATCCAATAAAATTCCGGTATGACGGACCCAAAAAAAGATATTCAAGAAAACAACTGAAATTTTGTGTACATTTTATTTCTGTCGGCGGTAGCTTAATTACACAAAATCTCAGGTTTTTTTCTTAAATATTTTTTTGTTAGGCCCGGTATGACGGGCCGAAATTAACTTTTAATATTCACTTACGACAAAAAATAATAAACATTATTGTGAACTTTTATGAATGCACTATATACGATTTTGAACAATTTTATAAATGGACTTGTGTCAGAATACTCATGTCAATTTCCATTAAAGTATGAAAGAACTACAGTATATAGGTCCATTGCACTATCTACATAATTGAGACATAATTATCACGCTTTGGTACGGAATGTTGGTTAACTTCAGGCTTACTAAAAAAAAACAAAGTACAATTGTTTAAAATGAATTGTTTTGTTATTTCTGAACGTGTCTGTTTTGTCTAGTAATTTGTCTCAAAAGAGCTTTATTCTGTAAATCACTTTTATACAATATGGTCATTATTAAAACATATTATTTCAAGGTACTGATTAAAATTTATGTAATAAATCTAAAATAATTGGAGATTATAAATGGCAACTATTAAATTTGTTATAACAATTTTAATGTTTTCAATGCAATCAAAATATATCATTTGTATGAATTTCTCTCTGTAGAAGAATTATACAGAATGATTTAAAATAAATGTAAGAAGTTTTAAAATCAATCAGTGAATCATGGTTGTCACAGGTTTTTGTGATTAAAACTTCAATTCTTTACATCGGCATACAATTTGAAAACACGGAAGTTTCCGTTAATTTTTTTCATTTTTTCGTAACCCTTTGAGCCCTTTCGGCTGCAGCGGATTGCATGCCATCAATTATTAGAGCTTCAATTTGTTTGTACTATTTTATGCTATAAAGGCAGGTAGTATAATATCACGGAAAACACGCAAATTCTTCACAAAAAGAACAGCGCTTTTCCTTATAACCGGAAAGCGTGCGGCGGCTAAGAATCCGTCTATCTTTCAGATTTTAGAGTTAATTATTATCAAGCCTTAAATAATAGCGAAATAATGATGAAAGGACTTTAGGTACATTTTCCTTACGACTGCAGAAAAACTACCAAAAGTTCAAATTTACAAATCGTTCGTAACGGCTATATCTCTAATATAGTTTCTATAGAAATATCTGCATTAACAAAATTTTGGAAATAAATTATTTGTCAATAAATTTAAAATATAAAAAAATTTAGAATTGTAAACTGTCAAAATTTTAGAAAAAAATTATAACTTAACATAAATTTCCTATGCACCACTCTCTATAAGAATTTTTGAAGCCCGGCCGGCTTTTTCAGCTAGTTATTTATATTATGAAAAATTATTATTGACTATTTTGTGGGAATTTCTTGATTGAGACCCTTTCAATTTTCTTGGAATGAAAGTATTTATCTACATTTAAATGTTTTGCAAGCTTCTACAAACGTTTAACAGAGTAAATCTAAATTTTAATACATAATTTTATGTCAAAGTTATAAACATAAATATCAGAGATATTGCGATTAAGTTATTAAAAACTATAAACACTTTTATAAAAAATATCCATCTTGTTTCAAACCATTATAAATTCAGGACCAAACAATACCATTTATTAATAAAAAATAAAAACAATACCATACTCGGATATAGTTTACATTAGTGAATACGTCAAAAAAAAAATGTTCGGTCAAACGTAACGGAATAAATTTTATGAGGACGCATATTCACCAAAAACATATTCGACATTATATTTTTTTTGTTTGATTGATTTCGTTCACAATTTTTCATTTGATGATTTGTACAGGTGGCCCTTAAATAAAAAGCGATTTATTGTTATAGCTCAAAAAAAAAAAATTCAAATAAATATTGTTTTATTGAACAAAGACTTGTTTTCCGGTAGATAAATAAACATCTTATTTATGATATCGATTTTTTGTTTTTTTTAATAATAATTTCATAACGTATGAGAAACCGCCCACCCTTGTGGGTCGTTTGTTTTTATTATTATTTTGAGGGAAAAAATCGGTAAGTGTAATCTGTCATTCAATTCAATTTCGTAAGATAAACTACGCAACACATTTTTTTTATATAGTTTTACAGCTTTTTGTTTTTGTTGAAATATTGAAAAATTGAAAAATTGATACCCAAGCATCCATACTATTCATGGTAACAGAGGTCCTCTAAACGTATAGATACAGTTCAAACCAACATTGAATTTTTGCATCGTAGAGAAAACCTAGAAATTAGAATATAAAGCTTTTACGCCAGTCAGTAGAGGATAAAAACAAAATTGGTTCAGTCTTGATTTTAACGTTATTAGTCGAAATTCACTTATTCATAACTAATTGATATAGAAATTGGGTCAAGATTTCGAAACTTAATTTACGGTATCTTTTTTGTGTATTAAATTTGCTGCAGTTACATTGTGAAGAGAGTCTGTTTTGGTTTTTTTTTTATAAGATGGACTTGAAAACGATTTAAGGGGCATTTCAGAAAATATTGGGTTTAATATCGGAGTTTAACGAGTATAATATCTTGGAGATTAATTACGATTATGTAATTTATACTGATGATCATTACTTTGTAGTCGAAATACGTATTTATAAATGACAAATAATTGAGTTAGAAATTAGAACAAATTTTAATTTCTTTCGAGTTATCTTGGTATATCTATGATAATTTTTAAAATGTAACCCTAAATGTTTCAACGGGTTGTCCGTGGCGTTAATTAATAATAATAAAAAAACTAATTATTTATTAAATTTGTATTAAATATATACAATATTAAATAATATATAGGTTATTAGTGTTAAATAATATTTAAAACAGTTGGTATACCACTTCAACTTCAATAAATTATATATTAATATTCTTTTATATATATATATATATATATATAGGTAGTAGTAATTATATTCTTATGAATATATAATTTTTCTTACCAGATTATTTCAATTAGTTTCTTGTTATTTATACACATTTAACTATATTTAATCATTACTCTTGATATGAGCAGATGTCGTTCTCGATGTGATTAAATATAAATTTTTTTTTATATTATTTTTAAAAATCTTTTATGTAATAATAATAATTTTATAATAAAAATGAAATTAAATATAATTTTTAACTCATATTTTAAAAGATTCTTTTTGTTCGGGCGCCAGTTATATGAAGTAAAATGAAATAAAATATAAACGTTCATTACTCTTAAGAATTTTGGATCGGTATGTCATTAAAAAATTAGGCGATGTTGTCCGGGCTTTAAAAATTCTTATAGAAATTTATGCCAAATAATTATTTTTTTCTAAATGGTGATTGTTCAAAACGTCAATTTTTTATATTTTAAATGTATTGACAAATAATTTGTTTCCAAAATTTTGTTAATGCAAGGATTTCTATAAAAACTATAAGATATATTAGAGATAGAATACGGTTATTGCTGTAGAACGATTTGGAATTTTGACCTTCTGATAGTTTTTCTGAACGAAAACTTACTTATGGTTTTGTCTCATCATTATTTCGCTATGTCGTATAATTTTCTCCAAAGAATTCGGACAAACACAAATACATACACACATACACATAAACAACAAATTTCTTTTATATATATATATAGAGATTACTATATATATCACTTGCCTTAAGTTTTATAAAGAATATATGTGTGGTGTTTTGCAAAAAAGAGTTAACCCGCGGTTGAGATAATTGGCTTCAAAATCAATAATATGATAGCTGATAAATGTAATACTACTTTAGAATTTTTATTTTATTAGGCTTGAAAGAGCTGATTGGGTTTTCTCCCACTTGGGTGGGATATTTCTAATTTTCGTGATTTGTGGGTTAAACGATTTCTGCATAACACCATCCATATATCTTGATAAATGTGGAAAATTGTGTGCATACTCAAGTCGAAATTTAGAGCATCATTAGAGCCTTGTTCTTTTTATTATTTTTATTCTTTCCATTCGTTTTTATATGAATAAAAACGGAAAGATAGAACGATAAATAGAAAAAGGACTGTTTGAACATATGTTAAGTGCATGTACTTATTGACAACGATGGACTCTCTAGCTTGACAGTACTATAGTACTAACGAACTGGTTTGATACTGGAAGTAAAAAGCATACCACGAGATAGAAATGGCGCGGCATTAAGAATAATATAGGAAATGGCATTTACAGAAACAATAAACACTGGTTGTTCGAGATTTAAAAAAATAAAGCTAGCTAATGGGTAGTTGACGAAGAAATTTACGGTTAAATGATAATATAATGGTTATCAAAGCTTAAATTTCTATTGACAATGATGGAAAATAATGGCATCTTGCCGAGCGTTAACACGAACCTTATGGGAACACATATTTCATCGTAGATAATCTTGAAGTTTGACGATAAATTTAACAATATTACTATACAAATTGGAAGAACTTTCGTGCTATACCGGTTTTGTACGGATTTTAAACATATTTTCATGCTTTTACGGGTGTTTTGCGCATGCTCAATAACTCAACTGATCAAATCAAAGTATATATAATGCGATTAAATTTTTTTTAAACTATTTCATTAAATTTATTTGTAAAATAATAGTATCAAAATTTTCGTTTATAGGAAATTTAAAAAATATAAAAAAATGTTTATTTTAAACGATCTATTTAATTACCGATATAACTATACTAAAAAAAATGGTCGCGGACTACCTTAATAATGCCAATTAATCATTTTTTTTTCAATTAATTATTTGTCACAATTGAAAATAAATTGACAACAATTTTTGTTTTCACCAAATATCAATCATTTCAAGAGATCTCATACACATGCGGTAAACAATTTACATATGTAGTTCTTGCGTATGTTTTACAACGTATAAAACAAAAAGGCGTTATGTACTTATTTGTTATTAACATGCGTGTAACAAGTGTAGATGGTATATTGCCGTAAGCAGGTGCCCCATTACAGAAGAAAAAAGTGAAAGTATTTTTTGTTTAGTAAACTTAAACTTAAGTACCATACAATTTTCAATAGTATTTTTTGCATGGAGTACTTACACTAACGACCCGCAACCGTAACAGTTCTTCACATGTTTAAGCGGTGTACAAAGGTTTTTGTAATGTTTTTAATGGTTTTAATAATTTGTTTTCAGGTGTAAATATGACATTGTTGATATCTGATTTATTCTTGATATGTGATTGAAGTATATTTATACAGTTACCAGTCCAAGCGGTTTAAGGCGTTATGTCTGCGCAATATGCCTACTTGGAAACTGGGAGGTTATGGGTTCGAATCCCGACATCGACAGTTTGTCAATTATTAGGTAAAAAATGGGGCGGTTAATTGACTAAACTGTCGGCGTATGGACAAGAACGAAGTAATCGGCTATGCTTGAGAAGGTTTTCTGCAGTTTCCTTTACGACCTCCAGATTAATATCGGCATAGTTCCTATCATAGTCGGCTGCAGCCGCATATCCTACCAATTCCTAGTCTATACTCAAAAATTCTTTTACTACACTCACATCCTCACATCCTTAAGCATCACAATGGACCTTATGGTCGATGTGTAGCCCGTCCAGGGTAGCCTCTACAATCTATATTTTTAGAGTTGGAAAAAAGCGTTTTTTCATTTTTTATTTGAGCAACTTTTTTGGTAACTACCGTCGCAATAAGATAGGTGTTACAGGCTAGAAGCTTTTGTCTGCCTGTATCTGTTAATGATATCGTGTATCCCAAGATTATAGAGGCTGTTCTGAATAGGACACACTTCGACCATAACGTCCATTGTGATGCCTTAGGATGTGTGGATGTGAGTGGAGGCAAGGAATTTTGTGTGTAGACTAGGAATGGATAGGTTTTGCGGGTGCCGCCGACTTCGATAGGAACTATACTCATCTGGAGTTCGTGAACAAAACTGCAGAAAACCTTCAGAAGCATAGCCGGTTACTTCGTGTATCCCAAACTCATGGCCCGATTTCAATGCGATTTTTTGAATTTGAATGCTGGTTTGATTGAGATCGTTATTAGCTATATTTTTGACCAATTATTCATGATATAAGTATCGAACTTATAATTTCAAAATTATTGGTCGTTTAGTTTTGATACAAATCGCTATCAGAAATTGAACGATTTCAGGTACACATGGCGTCAAAAGTTTATGTTTAAGTTTTTAAAATTTTATTGTATACTTTGCATAATAATGACCATAAAAAATAGTTGGTATTATTATATTTTTTTCAGAAAATATTTTAATTAAAAAAAGAAAATAATAATAATTGGTAGGTACCCTGTATTTACTCTATCTCTGTTCCTACCTCTCACTCAGAGCTCTGTGCAGACAAGGTCTGCCCACCTATGCTAAGGTGACTAAATATCTGAATCATCTAGTTACCTTAGTGCAATACAAACTCATCAAATAATTGTATACCTATTACAAGTAATATATTTGTAAAAATTAATTGTATTAAAATAATTTACAAGCTGACGTGGCGTTATTGTAATTAGATGTGTTTACAATTATACATATTTCTAATCAATCGATACAATCAAATCAACCTATTCAAACAATATATATATATATATACATATATATATATATATATATATATATATATATATATATATATATATATATATATATATATATATATAAGACGTGTACTTACTTTAAATATTCAATAGTTCAATTAAAAAATGTTTCTTAGCATTTAAATATAATAACATTATTTTAATTAACAAGCGAACATTTTATTTTATTTGAAATTTCTTGTGTGTTAAGTATCAATTTAATATCAATGAGTTAAGAAGACTCTTAGTAACGTATTATTGAGATAACTTTACATGCACAAACTTTATATACACACTTTATATATACAAACGACGTAATTGAGTACTCGAATAAACCCTATGTTCGAGTACTCAATTCCCCTTTATCTAATTGTGGTATTTGACGGCGATTTGATGAAATTATAATCCATTGATGAAATCCAAAAACAAGCATTTCATGTCAAGCGTTAGATGTCAATGTTATCAATGTTCAGACATATTACTTAAATGTCAAATTAAATAAACGCTTGTCACTTCTGTTGTTGGTATAATATAACCTAAATGCAACCATACTAACAATGAATAAGTAGACGCTAGTTGACAAAAAAATATTAAAAAAATATGTAAATCGTAAATAGTAAATATACAAAATAATCTCTCTATATTTAATATTAAACAATAATTGAATGATACATTTTTGAGCCATGAATACCCGATCTATTTTCGCACATCTGCCCCCAATTAAGAAATACCGTACTTTAGGGTCGAATAAACATGGCCATAGTAGAACATCATCAATTCCTTATGATTCAAGTAATTTTTTAATATGCGCAATTGAAAATCTATGTTTTATTAATCTTCTTAATTCATTGATACATCTTATTAAAACACATGTAAGGTTAAAATGTTAATGAATTTTTATATTCTCTGTTTAATAAATAAAATACATATTCATAATCGAATACATGTTTCTTTTTTGTCTTATAGACATCAAACTCACACTCTGTGTGAGTACAATAGGGCTTTAATATACTATTTGATTAAAAATTTGGTTAACAGTTTATCCACATAGAATGAATACCTTCTTCTAAAGGGTGGCGAATAATTAACGTTATGATTTATTTAATGAATGCGTCTTTGTGCATCTTTTGGTTTTAACTCGTGAACCAATTGCATCTTCTATGGGAAAAGGTGTAACGTATATAAAATTCTTTGCAAAGATCGTCTAGACATCACCAACTGCTGAGACGTCACCTAGTGGATGTTTCGTGGTTTTCCTCAACCCTTGCTTGCACCCGAGCAATGATCACATCCTTTCGAACTGCACGAGGTCTTCCAGTACGCGGAAGATCACAGGCAGCCTCATGTTGGCGAAAACGTTGAACCAATCGGTAAATTGTCGGAATATGAAAGAAATTTCGATATGATCTTTGTGTCTGAATAATCGAATGCTGACTTTCAAAATAAAATTGAATAACTTTGGTTCTTTGTCCTATCCTGAGTCTTTCCATCATAAATTTCCCAAGGTTTTCAAAGTTAATTCTGCGAAGGAAAAAAAACGTAAACAAAAAATTTATTCACTAATTAAATCATAACGTTACTTATGCGCCACCCTATACATATACGTATTTATTGTGGGAATTATTTTTTATTTGTTTCTATGTTCTACTATTATTTTAACACCTCTCCGTTCGATTGACTAATTAATTAAAAAAAATTAAAAAAAAAAAATGTTTTGTTAAACATGATTAAACAGTCGTCAATCAATTTTGTTCTTGTTGTGTTTTTCTAATTTATATTTGTGGTATGTAATTAATGAATTTATAATTAATTAGGTGTAATTTTTATTTGTTCGTACATATACAATATGTGAAATTTTTTTCATCATTTATAAATTTTTGTTGTTATTAAATTTAGGCTATTCAATTTTTAATTGTATTGAGGGTTAAATTATGTCGAATCTATTTCGAAAATGCTATTTAAGCAAATAGCATTTAACATTTTTAAAACAATGGTTGTGCTACATAATTATTTTTCCTAATTAGATAATCGATTAGTAAATATATTGCAATTTTTCAAATCTTAAAAAAGATGAATTACGTTATTATGCTCAGGCATATAGTCATCTCCGTTAGAGTAACGTAACCGAAAGGTAAACACGCTAACAATGGATTTATAGACACAAAATATGTACAAAAACAATTAAATATAAGTAGATAGATAGATAGATTATAGCGATTGTAGCTTCACACTAAATTTGTGTATAAGTGTATTAGAAGTGGATAATTTTTTTTTGATTGTAAGTCAACTAATGGAAAATACACAGTTT